>WNWK01019617.1:0-37412 GCA_009830355.1 Cherax destructor
AAAGGCTGTACTTACATGAGCACTTTCAACATATATAATATCTCTGCAGATCAATATTATTTTTGGACATTCTGACATGGTGTATTGCAGCGTTAACATCCTATACGCAGTAGCCGCATAATGACCCAATGTAAACAATTCCTTGTAGGGAGTGCGATTCTGCGTGGAGGATTCTCATCACTATAGCAGGAAGACTGAGCATGTCTGTGCTTGGAGGATTCTCATCACTATAGCAGGAAGACTGAGCATGTCTGTGCTTGGAGGATTCTCATCACTACAGCAGGAAGACTGAGCATGTCGGTGCTTGGAGGATTCTCATCACTACAGCAGGAAGACTGAGCATGTCGGTGCTTGGAGGATTCTCATCACTATAGCAGGAAGACTGAGCATGTCGGTGCTTGGAGGATTCTCATCACTACAGCAGGAAGACTGAGCATGTCGGTGCTTGGAGGATTCTCATCACTACAGCAGGAAGACTGAGCATGTCGGTGCTTGGAGGATTCTCATCACTAAGCAGGAAGACTGAGCATGTCGGTGCTTGGAGGATTCTCATCACTACAGCAGGAAGACTGAGCATGTCGGTGCTTGGAGGATTCTCATCACTACAGCAGGAAGACTGAGCATGTCGGTGTTTGGAGGATTCTCATCACTACAGCAGGAAGACTGAGCATGTCGGTGCTTGGAGGATTCTCATCACTAAGCAGGAAGACTGAGCATGTCGGTGTTTGGAGGATTCTCATCACTACAGCAGGAAGACTGAGCATGTCGGGCGAGTAATACCAGAACTGTCAGACATCAGGTTAATCTAGCATTTAATATATATATATATATATATATATATATATATATATATATATATATATATATATATATATATATATATATATATATATATATATATATATTTTTTTTTTTTTTTTCAACAAGTCGGCCGTCTCCCACCGAGGCAGGGTGACCCAAAAAGAAAGAAAATCCCCAAAAAGAAAAAGCTTTCATCATCATTCAACACTTTCACCACACTCATACATAATCACTGTCTTTGCAGAGGAGCTCAGATACGACAGCTGAGAAAAGTCCTCCCAGCTGTCACTATCTCAGACCCTCCTTTAAAGTGCAGGCATTGTACTTCCCATTTCCAGGACTCAAGTCCAACTAAATCAATTAACTGGTTTCCTGAATCCCTTCACACAATGTTACCCTGCTCACACTCCAACAGATCGTCATGTCCCAAAAACCATTCGTCTCCATTCACTCCTATCTAACACGCTCACACATGCTTGCTGGAAGTCCAAGCCCTTCGCCCACAAAACCTCCTTTACCCCTTCCCTCCAACCTTTTCTAGGACGACCCCTACCCCGCCTTCCTTCCCTACAGATTTATACGCTTCCAAGTCATTCTACTTTGATCCATTCTCTCTAAATGACCAAACCACCTCAATAACCCCTCTTCAGCCCTCTGACAAATACTTTTAGTAACTCCACACCTTCTCCTAATTTCCACATTCCGAATTTTCTGCATAATATTTACACCACACATTGCCCTTAGACAGGACATCTCCACTGCCTCCAGCCTCCTCCTCGCTGCAGCATTTGCAACCCATGCTTCACACCCATATAAGAGTGTTGGTACCACTATACTTTCGTACATTCCCTTCTTTGCCTCCATGGATAACGTTTTTGTCTCCACAGATACCTCAATGCACCACTCACCTTTTTCCCTCATCAATTCTATGGTTAACCTCATCCTTCATAAACCCATCCGCTGACACATCAACTCCCAAATATCTGAAAACATTTACTTCTTCCATAATCCCTCTCTCCAATGTGATATCCAATTTTTCTTTATTTAAATCGTTTGATACCCTCATCACCTTACTCTTATCTATGTTCACTTTCAACTTTCTACCTTTACACACTCTCCCAAACTCGTTCACTAACCTTTGCAACTTTTCTTTAGAATCTCCCATAAGCACAGTATCATCAGCAAAAAGTAACTGTGTCAACTCCCATTTTGCATTTAATTCTCCATAATTTAATCCCACCCCTCTCCCCAACACCCTAGCATTTACTTCTTTTACAACCCCATCTATAAATATATTAAACAACCATGGTGACATTACACATCCCTGTCTAAGACCTACTTTTACCGGGAAGTAATCTCCTCTCTCCTACACACCCTAACCTGAGCCTCACTATCCTCATACAAACTCTTACAGCCTTCAGTAACTTACTACCTATTCCATACACTTGCAACATTTGCCACATTGCTCCCCTATCCACTCTATCATATGCCTTTTCTAAATCCATAAATGCAATAAAAACTTCTCTACCCTTATCTAAATACTGTTCGCATATATGCTTCACTGTAAACACTTGATCTACACATCCCCTACCCACTCTAAAGCCTCCTTGCTCATCTGCAATCCTACTCTCTGTCTTACCTCTAATTCTTTCAATAACAACCCTGCCATACACTTTACCTGGTATACTCAGTAAACTTATTCCCCTATAATTTTTACACTCTCTTTTATCCCCCTTCCCTTTATATAAAGGAACTATACATGCTCGCTGCCAATCCCTAGGTACCTTCCCCTCTTTCATACATTTATTAAACAAAAATACCAACCACTCCAGCACTATATCCCCCCCTGCTTTTAACATTTCTGTCATGATTCCGTCAATTCCAGCTGCTTTACCCCCTTTCATTCTACGTAATGCCTCACGCACCTCCCCCACACGGTTGGTTACATAATTACTTATTGTATTGGAATAGCTGGGTCCATTTATATTGTTTTAGGATTCAAATTTTTTCTTGTGGCAAATATTATTTTTCTGGTAAAAGCTTTTCAATTTGCTATAAGTTACTATTGTGCCGCTTCAGTTTTTTCCTTATTATCTCTATTGTAACTAGTGCTGGCTGATGAGTGGTTTTTTTTTGTGTGCAATATTCTAGACGAACACAATGTTCTATAGACTGTGATGTAATGTTTTGCCGTTCTTCCTCAATGTAAGTACATAAAAATGAGACCGGAAAAGCTTCAGTAATTGATGTAATGTGCGTGTGTGTACTCTTCTATATGTGGTTACAGGGGTCGATTGTGTACTCGTCTATATGTGGTTACTGGGGTCGATTGTGTGTGTGTGTGTGTGTGTGTGTGTGTGTACTCACCTAATTGTCTTTGCAGGGGTCGAGACTCAGCTCCTGGCCCCGCCTCTTCACTGATCGCTACTGGGTCCCCTTTCTCCCTGCTCCATGAGCTTTATCATACCTGTGTGAGTACTCACCAAATTGTACTCACCTAATTGTGGTTGCAGGGGTCGAGACTCAGCTCCTGGCCCCGCCTCTTCGCTGTCCGCTACTGGGTCTCTCCTCTCCCTGCTCCATGAGCTTTATAATACCTTGTCTTAAAGCTATGTATGGTTCCTGACTCCACTATATCGTTTGCTAGACTATTCCACTTCTTGACTACTCTGTGGCTGAAGAAATGCTTCCTAACATCCCTTTGACTCATCTGAGTCTTCAGCTTCCAATTGTGCCCTCTTGTTTCTGTGTTCCCTCTCTGGAACATCCTGTCACTATCTACCTTGTCGATTCCCCGCATTATTTTGTATGTCGTTATCATGTCTCCTCTAATTCTTCTGTCCTCCAGTGTTGTTAGTCCTATTTCCCTCAATCTTTCTTCATAGGACAGACCCCTGAGTTGTGGAACTAGCCTTGTCGCAAACCTTTGCACTTTCTCTAATTACTTGACGTGCTTGACCAGGTGCGGGTTCCAGACTGGTGCTGCATACTCTAGTATGGGCCTGACGTACACGGTATACAGTGTCTTGAACGATTCCTTGTTAAGGTAACGGAACGCTAATCTTAGGTTTGCCAGTCGCCCATATGCTGCCGCAGTTATCTGGTTGATGTGTGCTTCCGGAGACGTGCTTGGTGTTATACTCACCCCAAGGGCTTTCTCCTTTGAAGAGGTTTGTAGCCTTTGTCCATATAGTCTGTACTCTGTCAGCGGTCTTCTTTGCCCTTCACCGATCTTCATGACTTTGCATTTGGTGGGATGAAATTCGAGAAGCCAGTTGCTAGACCAGATGTCAAGCTTGTCCAGGTCTCTTTAAATTCCTGCTTGGTCCTCATCCGATTTGATTTTCCTCATTAATTTCACATCATCTGCGAACAGAGACACTTCTGAGTCTATCCCGTCCGTCATGTCATTCACATATTCCAAGAATAGCACTGGTCCTAGGACTGACCCCTGCCCTACACCACTCGTCACAGGTGCCCACTGTGATACCTCATCACGCACCATGACCCGTTGTTGCCTCCCTGTGAGGTATTCCCTGATCCATTCCAGTGTGTGTGTGTGTGTGTTCTCACCTATTTCTGGTTACATGGGTTGTGTCATAGCTTGTGTGTAACTGTGTATGTGTATGACAGTATGTGTGTGTGTGTGTGTGTGTGTGTGTGTGTGTGTGTGTGTGTGTGTGTGTCTTCTGTGTTTATCTGACGTAAATTATGAAAAATAAAATAAACGTTAAAAAAAATTCAATTACAATAGCGTCGGGCCGAGGCCAATCATAGCTCTGATACGCAGACTGAATCTGGCGGCCAATTACCCAACTACACCTTGGCAAACACCAAACTAATTAATTAGCTCACCTGCCAGGATTTAAACTGAAAAGTTGGCACAGGAAAGACATTTTATTTTCAAGGTTGAGAAAGTGGGCAAAATGATGAAGCTATAATGAAGGAAAAGACATTCCTTAATGACACAGCTATTTTCATTGAGGATATTATTGTCACTGATGATACTATTGTTATTCATATCGTTATTGTTATTAATAGTAGTAATAGTAGTAGTAATAATAGTAGTAATAGTAGTAGTAGTAGTAGTAGTAATAGTAGTAGTAGTAATAATAGTAGTAGTGATAGTAGTAATAAAAATAGTAGCAGTAATAGTAGTAGTAATAATAATAGTAGTAGTAATAATAGTAGCAGTAATAATGATAACAGGAGTAATAAGGTAATAACATAACAATAAGTTAAAAAAAATCATTAATGAAACAACAATTACTTTTTATACTCAGTGATGAAAGTGTTATTATAAATAACATGGATATAGTCATTAACGAACCAGTAATTGCTCTGCATTTTGCACGTGTTGTTACTTGCAACTATCATTGCAGTCTGGGGAAATGAAGATTTTTCTCTTTTTTTACCTCAGAAGTAATTAAATTATATTTTATAATACTGTTTTGACCTCTACTCGAGATCTCCAAGAAAACGGAAACCAATCGTGTTTTTATTTACCTGAGACTTTTCGTTATCCGTTGATTTTGTGGAGATGGCAATACGAAAATGAACGAGTTCAAAAATTTGCACGTAAAGGAACATTGGAATTTCTGATGCAACTAAAAGTTTCCGAGGAAATAAAAAGAAATTCCACAGTAGTAAGCCTCTAATTTTTTTTGGAGTCTTTTGGTATCCTTTTCCCACGCCGCCCTTGAGGTGTGGTTACCACATAAAAATACCTCGAGGTATTTTTTATGTGGTACTCCTTTTATTCCTATTACATAGTTTTTCATTATTTTCGTAATCTGTCAGTACTAATGGCTGCATATGAATCCGTCTAGTCAAATTCAGTGATTTGGGAAAAAAACTAGATTCAGTATTAAAAACGAATTCGTTCTCAGGAGCATCTCAGGAGCATAATAATCTTCCTCATCGTAACTGTAATGGGTTTCGTTAGTCTCACTGTCCTCGTTAGTCTCATTATCCTCGTTAGTCTCATTGTCCTCGAATAGCAAAATCAATCTCACCTGGAGTATATCTGGAGGGTGTTCCGGGGGTCAATGCCCCCTCGGTCCGGTCCATGATCAGGTCTCGTGATGGATCAGGGCCTGATCAACCAGGCTGTTACTGCTGGCCGCACGCAAATCGACCTACGAGCCACATCCCGGCTGGTCAAAGATGGTAGGTAGCCATCTCCTGCAAATGCAGGACCGCTGTACTGGGCAGGGGTATAGTACGGCACCTCCGTTGGGGTAGAGAGGCCACGGATTCATTGAAAAGCAATATTGCAGGAAACTGCACTGTTTCATGATATTAATTAATTAACAATGATGGCACATAGTTAATCATATTAGGCCAGCATTTTGCAGCGGCATCGCCCATCGTAACCCTCCCTGCAAGTGCAGATTATATTCAGAAGCTCGGATAGTAATTGAATACTTCGGAGAATTCCACCAGACGATCCCGTACGTCACAGACAGCTGCCGCTCCTTGTATACAATACACAAATACACCTTTAAATAATTACCATCCTTGTGAGATGCAACCTAAAGTGCTCAGATAATTACCATCCTTGTGAGATGCAACCTAAAGTGCTCAGATAATTACCATCCTTGTGAGATGCAACCTAAAGTGCTCAGATAATTACCATCCTTGTGAGATGCAACCTAAAGTGCTCATGGGATGCATCAATTTCTGTCTTGACGTTGGTAGAATTACCGACAATATGTTAAGTATAATGACACAACTGCAACTAATGTGATATTTTATTGAGGAAACGTTTCGCTCTCCAGGAGCTTTCTCAGTCTTTACAAAGCTCCTGGAGAGCGAAACGTTTCCACAATAAAATGTCACATTAGTTGCACTTGTGTCCTTTTACTTAGCATAAATTTATGTTCGTTTGTAGGTAACGAGTCTTACAAAATAACTAATCAGAGCTGCTCACACTGGATAATTATCATACAGTTTGCCTCTTTCCACAGTGGACAGTGTCGCCTTTTCAGACGACACTGTCCATGGACAGGTTTACACCACACTCAAGATATTTCAATATATTTTGTTTTGTCTATAATCCTTTTTCAGTCTTCATCATTCAAGAACACTTGTCTCTCACTAAAAAAAAAAAAAAAAAAAACAAAAAAAAACCAGACACTCCATTACATTTTTGTATTTTGCCGCTGGAACAATAAACAGGCCGCGGGGGCGTTGACCCCCGGAACCCTCTCCAGGTTAACTCCAGGTAGAGTTAAAATTCATATATGGAGGGGGGGGGGGTTATTGTGGAAGCAAAATGTTTCTCGAAAAATATTAGACGTACCAAAAATTCAAATATATTTACTCATGTGCAGAATTTTGTTAGAAAGAATTTTATTAGAAAGTGTCACGTCTTACCCCCCCCCCCCCACAAAAATCAATGGTAAACGAATAAATCAGGAAGAACAGCAAACAACCACCATTTTTTTCCCCAAGATAGCTACTACATCTCTCCTCTCAGTTTGATATGTTGAGGTAAACAGTTCCAATATTCCTACTAAATATCATTTCATTACACATTTAACATATGTCCTATAAAAGGACTAATTTCCTTGGACTATAGATGTAATGACAGTTCAGTCAGGAAATCTATCTCATTACCTTCTAAGAAAACCTCATGACCTTCTAAGAACACCTCTCACCCCTGAGAGTAATCTCGCCTCATTAGTGGAGCTCAAGGCCCAGTCACCTCCACGTGGGGAGCTCTGGCCATTTTGATGACTGTAGGTAATCATTCAAAATAGCTAATTAGAGCTGCTCACAGTGTATAATTATCTGTGTCTAGAAAAAAAAATATATCTATATGAGATCAAATCTTATTAAAACTCATTCAGTGGGCTCTGTATTATTCATAAGTGTTTAGTGCTTACATGGCATCGCCTCGTTAGTTGGATGGTGAAGGGAAAAACTGTCTTTGGATTTATGTGGTAATTAAAGGTAGTTAGGAAATAGGTAGTTGGTGCCCGGCGTGAGGGCAAGAGAGAGAGGGAGAGAGGGAGGGAGAGGGGACAGACAGGGATGAATGTCTGGTCGGACTGATGAAAGATGTATGAAAGCTGGGGCTTTGGCGGCGGAAAATGGTGGTTCTTGTAGTAGTGGTAGTGGTGGGGTGGTGGTAGTAGTGGGGTGGAGGTGGTGGTAGTGGGGTGGAGGTTTTAGCGGGGGGGGGTAGTGGTAGTGGTGGAGTGGAGGTGGTAGTGGTGGGGTAGTGGTGGGGTAGTGGTGGTAGTGATGGGGTAGTGGTAGTGATGAGGAAGTGGTGGGGTAGTGGTAGTGGTAGTGATGAGGTAGTGGTGGGGTAGTGGTAGTGGTGGGGTAGTGGTAGTGGTGGAGTAGTGGTAGTGGTGGAGTAGTGGTAGTGGTGGGGTAGTGGTGGTGTTGTGGAAGTTGCAGTGGTGGACTATTGATGATGATGATTGATGGTGGTGATAATGTGAAGCTAGCAGGATGGAGTGACGGAGAGATGAAAGTGAGAGAAAGTGACTGACGATAAACACACTGACTGACAGTGAAGGAGATAGTATATGATAGTGAAAGTGACAGTCATTAATGGTGAAGGAGACTGGCACTGAAGGGCAGTGATGGAGGGTAAAAGCAATAGTGAGTCACTAATGACGTAACAGAAAGTGACATTAAAGATAATTGTGACTGACAGTGAAGATGACTGTGATGGTGAAAGTGTTAGTGCTAAAAATTATAATGGCTTAAAAAAATGAGAATCTTGTAATGAAAATAAGAATTCACTGAAAAGTAACTAAAAAAATAAAGAAAAAAAAGGCATTTAATAGTCCACAGTCATTCCAACATGGCGTTAAACACACAAAATTGAACGTTCTCTATGTTACCTTAACCACTTTTGTGCCAAACATATTGTCTACTTTAGGAATTTGCTGATTTGTTGCTAAATATTCGAGGTTAAAAAATAATAAAAAGTTTACGCTCTGTAAACCTTCCAAAAAATAGAAGTTACGAAAGGAGAATAGGTTTAACACACACACACACACACACACACACACACACACAAGGTGAGTACACACACACACACACACACACACACACACACACACACACACACACACACACACACACACAGGATTTCGGTTTAATAAATATCTTATCTTCAAATCGTCTAGCTTCTTCAGCAGCCCCAGACTATCCAGCCTCTTCGCCTTCAGTTTGCATCCTTTACCTTTCTTCCCAGTCCACTTTCCTTCAATTTGCAGCACCTATCCTCCTTAGCCCCTACCCCTCTTTCCAGTCCCTACCCTTACCTGTATTCTCTTTACAGCCCCCAACCGCTTTCCAACTCCTTTCCCCTCACTCTCCAGTCTCTCCCAACTCTCCCCTCTTTCCAACAAATTTCCTTATTTTCAGCCAATTAACCCCCCTCTTTTCAGCCTCTCAATGTCTTTCCAATATCTCTCCAGTTTTCTATCCCTTTCCCCAACTTATATCCCCTCGCCCTCGTTTCCACTTCCTCCATGACACGTAAAGGAAAGGCTGTTCAGGGAGCCAAGCCATCCAGAGACAAGAAAATCACTGGCAATAATATTAAAAGCAAAAACCAATCGTCACTTCAATGCTACTTTCTCTCCAAACAGCTTCTCTTCTTCCCCATCTTTACCTTTTCTTGTTTCCCCTTTCCAAACCCCCTCTTTTTTCACCTTCTACCCTTTCTTTTATCGTCATCCTCCTTGTAACCCTCCCTGCACATCTCTTTCAAAGGTAAGCAGGCAGCGCTAATCCTAACACCTGTCCTCCATTTTGTATCCCCTCCTACCCATTCCTCTCCGGTACCTCCCAACACCCCAAACAAGCGTCACCTCTTCCCATTTTCTTTCCCCCTCACTCCTTCCCGATTCCGAAGGCGAAAACTTCCTAGGAAAACAAAAACGACAGAAAGGGAGGTAACTTTCACAGGAGACTAATCTTCCAAGTTTAAAAATCTCATCTCAGTGTAAAAGTTCGACCCCCATTTTTAACGTGAGGTAACAGAGGGAGACGGTGGGAGGGTGTGGGAAAGACTTTACTGGAAGGGGTTGGGGGCAGTGATGGAAAAGGGAACGTCGGTGGAAGGCAGAATTGGTGGAAGAGCTGGTGGAATGTGGCATTGATGGAAAAGGGAATTGCTGAAAGGAGTTTGTGGATAGGTTCGTTGGCGGACAGATGCTGTTAAAGTAAATAGAAGTGTGCAGCATTTCCGGCTGCAAGTGTACAAGGTGCCTAGTTCGTCCTTTGTTTACATCCTCTGAGTCATTTCTCTTCTTTCTTTTCAGAGCGAATTTGCAGAAGAGATCCTCAATTGCAGGTCGAAGTATTCAGTCAGTCTACTATACGTGCTTTATTGTCAACATGCGAGTTCTCAACACCGACAAGTGCTAATTACACTAAAAAATTATTTCTGATACGTATATTACATATAATATATACAATGTAAGAGAAGTGAGAGATGCGCTTCCCTAATGAATGTCGTAAAGCTGAACTTGTGTCTTGTTTACACGTCTCAATAGTTATGTATTAACAAAGTATAGCGCCAAGACAACCGAGGAATGAAACTAGTACTCATATTTGGTCATTGTTCAGGTCATGAGAGAATATGGTCATGCACCAGCTTTTTTTTCTGTTTATGAGATTCGTCAACGTCCGCGAATATTTTCAATGAAAGGGAAGGAGTGAGCGAAACATACAGCCTATGTAGGGAAGGCGAAACGTAGGTCTAATGTTTGATTAGCTGCACTTGTGTGCTTTTTGCCTAACAATAATTACGTTGCAGTCCTGTAGAGGATCAGCTTTTACACAGCAGTTCAGCAGATTAAAATATATCCTATCGTGTTTCATTAAGCACTACCAAAATAAAAATAAATCAAATTTTAGTATAAACAAGTTACCGATTTCTTTTTTAACTGGGATGTTACTTTAGATCAGAATGTATCACTGTCTGTCTCTCGCTGACTAGAGATAGGTAACAACTGCCTACAAGAGTCAATGTTATTTATTGCAAACCATGCGTGTCGTTTTGTGAAATTAAAAAAAAAAAGAAATACCCATCTCATGCCCTTCTCCATGGTCGTCCATGATGGAGTGAAAATCATGTCATCGCGTAAATATAATTTTTTTTTTAATGGGGGTTGTAAGGCCTTGGTCAAATGACGTAAAGCTCGACTATGTGGATCATTGTATGACTAAGACCCACATCAGGGAAAATTTTTCATATTTCGCATGACTAAAATATCCGCCATCGCCATTACTTTTTCTAGTAGTCTTCTACTCCCGTCAAAAGTGAGAGGCTCTTCAGTGAGAGGCTTTTCATGCAGGGGAATGGACTTCCTCTTCCCTTCCTTCGATCGAGGTTGATTGCCATCCGTTTTTCCAGTAGCTGAATAACCCATACGGGTTTACCACTTCCAATAATGATGTGACCTTTACTAAGAAACCAATTTACTCTTTCATGCTGGGCTTATACGTTTGCTGGCACCAGCCGCCGATGAAAACAACGCTCAGGTCTCAGTGATTCCATTTTAATGCAGTCCGTCCCTCTGATTATTTTTTTTACGGTTACTGGGAAAAAATGCACGCACGGGATGTATCAATGCCCAGCCAGACGTCCAGTATGTTACCCGTTACTTTTAGTACGTTACTCTCGGGTAATTATGCGCAGAGACGAATATAATTTAATCTAAAAAAAAACTAACTTAAAATCACGAACAACAAATAACGCACTTTCTTAAATAAAACTTATTCCGGAGAAATGCACGAAGGGTAATAAGTTCAGTAATGGACATAGTAGGAGGAGAACAGGTGGCTAACTAAAAGCCTAACTGCATTTGCCTAGATTTGTATGAAGCTTTCTTGTCTGCCAAGAAGCCTATTGCTTCCCAGTACGATTCCTCGTTATCGTCTCTAGAATTTGCGACACCAATTTTTCCACTACATTCTATATCCAGCTTTCTAAAGCCTGTTTGCTAATGTTTATTATGGTTGCTTTTATTTCTACACCTTTGTTATACAAAATCATAGATGGTGATGTAACCAGTTAACACCTGTAGTGCCGGAAACTATGTAAAGTGTACTGATAGCTAGGATGCATAATTTGCATGTTAGTTTATCTTGTGTTCTTAGGTCGGTTATGTGTTATTAGCAGAGCGGGACATGGATGGAAGTGTCATTACATAAGAACATAAGAAAGGAGGAACACTGCAGCAGGCCTGTTGGCCCATACTAGAAGAGGCATTGTTAAGAAAAGGATGAGGCATCATTAATGGAAGGAAGCGGCACCGTTAGAGGGGAGAGGTTTACTTTAGAGGAAGGAAATGGCATGTAGTAATGCACGCAGGGGTAAGTTTTTTTTTTATATTTTATTTAAGAAACAGGTATATGTACATATTACATACATGGAAACGTTCGAAACATATGAACACTTATAATTACCAACATAATTTACATATGATAATCAACATAGAAACTCACCACAAATATACTTGTTACTAATGCATGATCATCATTTTCCTCATAACATCAAGGTGCCTCTATAAAACACTAGTTAAAACTTACAAATGCAATATACCCCCCCCCTCCCCTCAACCTTCCTAACATAAAACTCCCCTCTGAAATTTTTTGATTAAACCAACAATATGTATACACAGCACACCCTACCCCCTAAATATACACTAAATTGTACAATCAGAACTTTATATTACACGATACCATTATTTCTATGCATCCTCTTGAATTCTGTCAAGTATTTAAATTTTAAATAACACAATAATAACTCTAACGACTACGTATACAAAATTATATGGTCTCACTTTACCATATATTTAGTAAAGATTAACATAGATAATCCTAAATCACGCAAATGTTCTCCACAAGAAGAAACATACAAACTAGGACTGTGTCTCACTGACATCGCAGTACACTGCGCACCACACCCTAATAGTATATAAAATTACATTATTATACTTAAATACACATATTACTTCCCTTTGCTGTTATTCTAATAATATTCCTTAATTCTAATCCTGACATTACACATTACGAGACAGGTATATGTACATATTACATAAATAGGAGCGTTCCAAACATATGAACGCTTATAATTATCAACATAATTTACATATACCAAACAACATAGCACCTCACCTCATTACACTTGACACTAAAGCACAATCATAATTTCCCCATTACTTCAAGGTGCCTCTATGAACAAAACAACCACTAGTCAAAACATGAAACTCCAAAAACCCTGGATAATACATAACTCTATCGCTCGTGAACATACAACATATCAAAGGCCTCGATGAACAATCACCGATTAATATGTCCCCCTCCCTTTGGACTTTCCTAACATAAAGCTCCCCCCCCCCCCGAAATCTTTGATGAAATCAAAAATAATTATACATAACACACCCTACCCTTTGAATCCTACACACAATTGTACAATCATAACTGTACATTGCCCAGTAATATTATTGTCTATGCATCCTCCTGCATTCTGACAAGTAAATAAATTATAAAAATAAAACACAGAAATAACACTAAGGACTTCATATACAATTATATGGTATCACACTACCAATATATTTAGTTAAGAATAGCACAGGTAATCCTAAACCACACTATTGCTTTCCTCAAGATGCAACATGCAAACTATAACTGTGTCTCACTGACACCTCAGTACACTGTGCACCACACTATAACTGTGTCTCACTGACACCTCAGTACACTGTGCATCACACCTTAACATAATATAAAAATACAGCAAGGTACTTTAATACACATATTACTTCCCTTTGCTGTTATTCAGAGAACATTCACTAATTCTTATCGGGACATACACTATCCGAACCAGCAAATCCCCAAACCGTTAATAATTTCTTTATCAACCACTATACATTAATGTAAATGCAACGTGCTACGTATCAATTATGTTGAAGCCAATACCACAATAAACTCCCCGGACATTATTTTATTCATAATAAAATAGGTCAAAACAGTATTACCTATTATATACAAAGTGACATTCCTCTGTGAAGGTATGCTATAGTCTAGTCATACCAGAAACACAATAATGATTACAATCAAATATATGCCAAGCTTAGCATCTCTCCATCCACCAGTGCATACATAAAATTTTCCCTGTTACATCTTGTATCCTGTACTACAGGTATGATTATCATAGTACTGCAACCAAATCCATAAAATGCAAAGCAGGCAAACAAAAAACATAAACATCAAATACAAAGAAACACAGGAGTCACCACAGTTTTAACCACCTTTAATTTTCCCCTTTTAATAACGTTCCTAATTCCATTCCACACATACAACACCTATGGTCATCTGTCAAAAAAAAAATTGTACCCTGTTGTCACCCGTACTGCCAACACAAACTTTGTTCATTCACCCTTACCTTACACCCCCAGAAGAACAGCCCCTCTTCACCTACACCGTCATCGTAAATCCAACAACTGTTGTACCGTAAAATCCCCATACACATCCTGAAAACACCTCGTCCATGCTGTTCCATATACTAACCTATTCCTACACTTAGTTCGGTACATATTCGCTGCAATGGCCCTTATCCGTTCCTGTCCAGTCATTCCCTTCATTCCCCATGAGGTATTTACAAAATCAACTGCCATGTACAATAAACACCTACGAACATCTGTTCGTACCCCCCCTATATCTAAACTCAGGAATTTCAATGGATGTATCCCTCCCCACCCATCATCCTTATTAACCGTGCCAGCCACTCCCTGATAGTCCCCAGATGTTCGCAAAAATACACCCCATGATAAGCAGTGTCTTCTTCCCCACAAAATTCACATCGAGCGTCCCCCAGCACTCCCATCCTAAATAACGCTGATTTCGAAGCCAATATTCTGTGCAAGAATCTGTACATCACTTCCTTCACCCTTGGTTTCAATTTCATTCCCTTTAACCCTCCCCATATACCTACCCAATCATACACAGGGAAATTAGACATTCCCTCTACCACAACTCTACCTTCACCAGCTCTTTCCAATGTCGCAACTTTGATCCTCTTCGGGTTCCTAGCATGCATCATTGTGCGCAACATATCCTCACAATGTACTAAATCCTTCCCCCGCCACCACTTCCTCACATTACGCATAACATTATCTACCCTTTTACCCATTGGACCCCCTTTTCTCAGATAGCAACCTTTGACATACATTTCCCTTACGCGCATTTCCAAATTAATTAACCCCAGACCCCCACATCTTACTTTCTTCACCACCACATCCTTACCCAACCAGTGTTTCCCATATCCCCATATGTACCTCAAGACTTTTCTCACGAAACCAACCACATCTTCCCTTAAAATTGGATAAATCGCCGCAACATGCCAAATTTTACTATACAGCAAGGTGTTTACCACAATAACTCTCTGAAAAATAGTCGTATCCCCTACACTCCAACCTCCCATCCTTCTCATTGCGCCTCTTATTACATTCTCTGCATTTACTTGACGCGCTCTCTCATAACTATCCATAAACACGATACCACAAATCTTTAAGCTTTCAACCACATTCCAACCACACCTTCTACCAACCATCCTCCCCCCCTACCCAAGCACCTATCTCAAGCAACTTAGACTTACACAAATTTATGCTCATTCCTGTTGCCTTTCCAAATTCCTCCAAAACCGCACTTACTCTAACCAGCTCTTCCTCACACTTCACCAAAATAGTTGTGTCATCCACGTATCCAACAATCTTTGACCCGCTATTCAGCCCCAAACCCTCCCCACCGCCTGTTCCTAGCCCTTCATTCACCACTTGATACATCGGATTTTGTAAGCAAGCAAATAACATTTGAGACAAGGGACACCCCTGCCTCAAGCCTTTACCCATACATACTGCACCACCTAACTTCCCATTCACTTGCACTCGCAATCTTGCATTACTATACAATAATTCTGCCCATCGCACTATCTCCTCACCAAAACCCTGTTTTCTCATAATGCCCCATAACATTTCCCTATCAACGCTATCATACGCCGCTCTCCAATCCACTGCCAAGACTCGTCCCCCCTCACTTTCATCAATAAAATCAATAATACTATGCAAACCCTCATTTATACACCGCCCCGGAATACCATATTGCCCTTTCTCTATTACTTTACCAATTACTTTCTTAATCCTATTCCCTAACACTTTCGCAAACAACTTATAATCCGCACACATCATAGACAGGGCCCTATAATTCCTAATAGTCTCTCCCACCCCATCCTTACGTATCAACACTACCACTCCTGTTCTTTGAGATTCACCCATGCATCCTTTTTCCTTCATACCATTAAATAAACGCACCACACATTCCCTTAATGCTTCCCAATTCACCACATAAAAGTCATTAGGCAATCCATCCACTCCTGGTGACTTACGCATACTCATACCATTTAATGCTTCTAAAATCTCATCTTCACTTATTGCACCACCCATTCCCATCCTATCTTCTTTCGTTACAACAGATTCAACACTATCTAATAGCTTACTCACATCCTTATGCACTCCAAAATTTGCTTTAAAATATTCTCGAAACCATACACTCGCATACATACTCATTGCCTCTGTTGTTTTCATTATTTGCCCCTTTTTATATCCTCGATTTCATCCTGAACTTCCAAATTGTTTATTAACATACCATTTCTACGTTTCCTATATTTCCTCAACACGCACGCCGAAGGTTTATCCCCCACAACACCTCTTCCATTCCTCCTCTCACACGGATTGCATCAAATCGTTCATTTTGTATTTCCGTAACCTATCTTTAATACTTCTCATTTCCACCATCTGTTTATCATTCCTCCCTGTGCAGCACTCCGCTAATTGTCCTCCAAATACTTTTGCAACCCATACTTCCATTGCTCTACCTCCCTTCCTCTTACCCTATAATATTTCTGAATGGCAGGTTTCGCTACGTCTACCCACCATGCAACTATGTCCTCCTCTAACCGACCTTTCTCCCATAATAGTTTCCACCATATCCCAAAATTATACACTTCTTCTTCCCCTTCCATTAATTTCACATTCAATTTCCAATATCCAACACACCACTTCACCATACCCTTCCAATCCAATTCAACTAACACACCTCTATGGTCCGAATATCCTACATCCACATATTGAACCCCACCCACACTTATTACCCTGGAAACATATATTCGATCCAGACGGGCCGCATACCCTCGTCGGACAAAAGTGTAATCAATCAAACCTTCTCCTCCCACCACATCAACCACTCCCACACTCCCAAGCACATCCCTTAATACACTCAAAACACATCCTCCCCCTTTTGGTTCCACATCCCTCTCCCTTATAATACAGTTCCAGTCTCCTCCCATTACTACTACCTCAGGTAATCCCCTCAATAAATAAATTAAGTGGTTCCTCACATACTCCTCCTTTACCCTCCTATTACTAATAGCCGGGAGATACACCCCAATGAAAGAAACCCGTACACCACCCCACATGCCATCCACCCTTACAACTCTACCCTCACTACCCTCTTCCCATCTCAACAACTGAAAAGGGCTGTTCTCCTTAACTAAGACCCCCACTCCACCCTTGAAAGACCCCGCACTACCCACATACACACTATATCCAGTCACAGTCAATTCCCTCCCATACCGATAATTATGCTCCTGTATGAAAGCTACATCCACAGCATATCTTTGAAGACTTACCTGTAACCATTTCCTTTTTATCTCTGCTTTAGCTCCATTTACATTTAAAGTTAAACTCCTGAAAACATTAAAGGGGGTTTTCCCTTGGATCGTCCTGTTTTCTTCCCTTCCAATTTCATGATAACTTGTCCTGTTCCTTTACTTTTATCCCCATTCCTAACATCTTTACCTTCCCCATACCGTTTTGCTTGTTCCTCTTCCTGTTCTTAACGTCAACCGATACTTTTTACATACCCTCTGCGCCGGGGTAAGGACGTCGTCCTCCCCATGGCCATGGATCTCTTCCGAGAATCCGTATGCACCTCCATGTCTGAGTCCCTGTCCTCATTGTGTATCATCACCTGCACCTCCTGCACCTCAAAACCCTCTCTACCAGGACTGTCGTCCCCAAGTCTCCCACCTCACATAATATCTCCTCCACTCCCTGCACTGTTCCCTCCACTGTTGGACTGTGAGAACCATCCAACAATTCACTCACCAGTTCAGGTATTGCCGTTTCTATATCAAAGTCAAGGGCACCCTCCTCACCAATTGCTCCCAAGGTGTCCTGCGTACCCACCGATAACGTGAGACACTCGTCTACAGTCTCCTTCACGATATCACTCCACTTTGTCGTCTCTCCACACTCTCCTCTTCTTGTGGTTTCAGTAGTGCTTCCATACCTTCCTCCTTCCCTCTCTCCACATTCGGTCGCCGTCCTTGTCGTCTGTCACAATCCGCCGCCATGTGCTCATAAGAGTCACAAATGCGACATGTCCTCCTCTGCCCAGCATATGTTACATATACTTGCGTTCGAAATTCATGTAACACAATGTACGAGGGTATAGGTCTTCTTAAAGTCATTTTGAGACTATATGTCCCCTCTGGCACACCCCATACAGTCCATCATTCCATCGTCCCATAACTGCTGCATGTATGACGCCATAATGCTTAAATGCGTCCCTCACATCAATTTCCTGCGCCTCAAATGGCAAATTGCGAACTTTAATCCATATGTATTGCTGAGAGACATCTTTCATCCTCACCACCACTGACGTGTTAATTTGTAAGCTCTTGTCCTCGAATTTATCAACAAGCTCGTCATATACTTGGCCAGTTGTCAGCTTGACGAAGATTCTCGTGCTTCCGTTGAGCGCCACTCCATAGATATCTTGATTATCAATGCCGTATTTGTCACGGATTATAGCAGGTAGAAGTACAGATGCGTTGGACTGGTATATAGCTCCTCGTAGCAACTCAATGCATACAGTGTTCACTCGTCTACGATACTGTACTGCCATTCTGCTATGAAGGTACAAGCGTCACAGCACAACGAGAGAGCAGCCCCAGTACCTGCCCCAGCCAAGGCTGAGCAGCGAATGCAGGGGTAAGTAGTCGTGTTAGGAGAGAGTAATGTAGAGACTGAAGTGCACTAGCGGGATTTATGGGCATTAGCTGAAGGGAGGGGCAGTGATGGCAATGAGTGGCAGTGACTTTAGGATGGAAAGGATTAGTGTTGGCATGAAGGATGTTGACAGTACGGATGTTGGCATGAAGGATGTTGACAGGAAGGTTGGGAGGTGATGACGGGGCTCAGAACAATAGTCTTTCAGAGAGAGGGAGAGAAAATGGGATGGATGAGAGAAAAGAACAAAAATAATGACAGCCAGAGATTGTCAGTCTAAAGGATAACCAAACAAACAGAGCCAGACAGCCAGACAAAGGTAGGCAGACGGAGAAAGGAAGAAAGACATAAAACACAAAGATAAAAACATGAAAGTGACCTTTCCAAATCTTAATGTAAAATCTTACCTTTTTTTTTTTTTGTGGCAGAAGGGAAAGAGATTCGTATTTGATCGACATGGCTAAAGCTGATGTAGCATCAGTTGCCAAGATATAAACCATCTCATGGAGCAGCTGTGCGAGGGAGGCACAGTTGTCACTGGTACAGTACATATGTACTACACGAGTATTGTACCACTGACAATTGTAACTCTGGCACAATTTCCTTCAATACCCTCATCCGCTATCATGGGATAATTGTTGCACGAGGAAGCCATTTTCCCTCCCACCCATCATAATTATTATAAGGATAATTATGAGTGGGTTATCAACCTCCTCATTAGATAATTAGATGAGGGAGGATCAACCCCATCCCTCATCATGAGAATAGTCAACCCCATACTACGAAATACACAAAAGCAACAAACAGTAAGGACATTCAATAAGAGACGTTTCGCCCACTGGGGACTACCATCCCAAACTCATCTACTGAGTGTTGCTGGCGTGTTTCTATGTTACAGTTTTTAGGTACTGACTCCCTCATGGGAGGTGCCTTGATGTCGTTGAGGGTCTCTTCATCCAAGGAACAGGATTTTTGTTCCTGAACTTCATGAAATTAGTGGTGTAATATCCCCGGTCAAGCCAAGAGTTATTGTCAACATTGACTTGGACTACAAGGAAATAAGCTATTATTACTATTATTATTATTTCGGAAACTCTAAACCCTTAGGGGTCAGTCATTATTATATTCATGAGGAAATGCTGAATTCGTAGGGGCCATGAAGTGCCTGGAGCCATGAAGTGCCTGGAGCCATGAAGTGCCTGGGGCCATGAAGTGCCTGGAGCCATGAAGTGCCTGGTGCCATGAAGTGCCTGGAGCCATGAAGTGCCTGGAGAACTCGGAGTAAACAGGTTTGGCCCAAGGAACGTAACGGGAGGGAGGGGGGTGGGGTAAGAGTAAGCTCAAATTTCTTGGCACAAAAGCCCTTCATTAGCATAAAGACTTTTCTTGAAAGATGTGGTAATGTATAAGAATGGTGTAATGGACTCCATCACTTGCTGCCATCCCCCTGACTCAGCTGCCATCCCACTGACTCAGCTGCCATCCCACTGACTTAGCTCTTGGGTAATTGTATATCCATTAGGAAGCGCTAAGCCGTTACAGCTTTCATGCAGTGCCTGGGCACTGGGAGATAATAAGGCTTGATCCGAAAAAAGGGGGAAGTCAGTTCCGATTCCTCGGATTAAGAGCACATCGTGGGTAATTGTAGAACCTCTGATCACTCCCCGACTCCATTAACCAGATACGAGATTTCCTGATCGCAGAAAGACGCACGGAATAACAATATTTGGAGAGTCAATGAGTGGGCCGCGGGGGCGTTGACCCCCAAAACACCCTCCAGGTAGACTCCAGGCAGGACAAATGCCTAATGCAAGGACCCTAGTGATTGAAACAGTAACATCAAAGCTAGCCAATTTAATGTCTAAGCCCTTGTAATATCCTCAAATTTTTAAACCAGGTCAACTTATTATGTCAACAAAAGGACGATAATACTCAACAATAAGGGTATCAAAATTTTAATCAACCATTTCGACAATTTATATATAAGCTACTCACCAAATATAGAATAAACATTCACAATTAATGTGATCTGGTAAAGCCTCAGGTAGAAAAAATATTTAAATGGGATATAAATATTAAAAATGTTAATGTAAAGGTTGCTTGCATAAACTCTAAACACCATGATGTTGTTTGCTTAATCAACATTGCAGAACGAGGAATTTATGTGGCGGCGAGTCCTTTCTAACACAAATCATAAAACAATTGTGAGACCTGGTCATGGATCGGGCCACGGGGGCGGTGACCCCCCGAAACACGCTTCAGTTAATTAGTTGACCTTAGGTTATGCGCTGTATATTCGTGTAATTTAGAGAGAGGTACTCAAACTCGTAGTCTACATTCCCGAAAACAAATAATATTAACATTCTTGGCTGCATTAATATAAGCAATGTTCCTTGGATTTTTTTTTTAATCTATTCTTTGTCGTTATTTATTACTATCTCTAACTATCTATTATGTTCAAGCAATATTGTGCAAATACCTAACAGCAAATAGCAAAGTTTTTACATTATCTTTAGAACCATTTTTTTTCATAATCACGTTCCGGCACTTCCCCGGCACTTCCCGGGCACTTTCCCGGCACTTCCCCGGCACATTCCTAGGAAATGTTAGCAGTCAAAAATTATTGGCTTCTATGTCACAAATTATCTGAATGATTGTTTCAGTAGAATGTTTCAGTAGAGATTGTTAAACAAGTAAAACACTCCCTACTGAATTTACAAAAGCTTACGAAAGAGAACCGATGATTTTACATTGACTATTAGTAGTAATATATCACAAACTGTATATATTGGATATATACTTTGATGGAGACAGAAACTCAGGAGATTCATTGATCTGTATATTTCGACCCACTTCTGGGAGGGAGGGTCAAAATATACAGATCAACCAACCCCGTGAGTTTGCCTCCATATGGGTTATAATTGAGCACTGACAAGTGTTCATTACACTTCAGTTACTCGTGTTCTGATAGACCTACACAGGAGCCAACTAACAGAGTAACACTTGCTCTTGTTGCTGCCTCCCAAGATAGAAATGGAGGAGCCATGTTAAGCCAAGCTTAAGAATTAACAACTGGGCGTCTAACACTACAAACTAAATTGCTTATCACTGAGCTTGACTCTTTGATTATTATTGAGTCTATGTTATCGTTAACGGCACTCGACACGTATAATGACTCTTCACAGCATGCTCACTGGAGAAGCCAGGCATAGTGATGATAGTGAAGGATGGAGCAGTGATAGTGAGGGGTGAAATACTGGTGATGCTGGACAGAAATGGAGTAGTAATAATGGTGTAGAGGGAAGTAGTTATGGCGAGAGGGTATAGTGGAGTAGTAATGGGTTGTAGTGATGCGGTTGGAGGAGTGAAAATTATGGAGGTGCGATAATTATGAAGGTTGGAGTGGTGATAATTGTGTGTGTGTGTGTGTGTGTGTGTGTGTGTGTGTGTGTGTATATATATATATATATATATATATATATATATATATATATATATATATATATATATATATATATATGAGAGAGAGAAAGAGAAAGGTACCACTCTGGAACTGTCCTGGGACCCTCATCCTCAGAGAAAAGAATAAACTTGCTTCAGGGAAAACTCAAACTTCTCCTCGAAGCTGTTTGAAAATTTTCTCCTACCACCCCTATATTTTCTATATACTTTTTAAAGACTTTTATATAATATATATATATATATATATATATATATATATATATATATATATATATATATATATATACAAGAAGTATTTCTCTGCTAATATACATTATTTGTCACTTTTTTTGGTACGAGGCCCGATTTGCTGCATATTTCAACAAGGAAAAATGTTTTGATATAGGATAAATATAATAGAATAGTACAATAGGCTTGGTTTGTCTTGTTGCTCTCCTGTGGTTGTGTTGTGATTGTCCTGTGGTTGTGTTGTGATTGTCCTGTAGTTGTGTTGTGATTGTCCTGTGGTTTTTTGTGATTGTCCTGTGGCTGTATTTTTAACTGTCCTGTGGTTGTGACTATGGTTATGTTTGGCTGTCTTGTGGCCGTGCTGTGACTGTCCTGTGGCCGTGTTGTAACTGTCCTGTGGCCGTGTTGTGACTGTCCTGTGGCCGTGTTGTGACTATTTCTATTACTAAAATACTACCGCCACTACTAACAACAGCAGTGGGTTTATACTTACTATGCACCTAAAGTCAGTACCTGACCAGCCGGGCTGTATTTCTTATGTCAGTTTGCGTGCTGCCAGCAGTAACAGCCTGGTTGATCAGACTCTGATCCACCACGAGGCCTGGTCTCAGACCGAGTCGCGGGGGCATTGACCCCCAAAATCCGCTCCAGGTATGGCATAATTCGCACTGACTAGGGGCTGAGAAGTGGAGATGTGGTCACTTGAAGAGATGCCACTCTGACACACTCGCCCAGGTAAACCACATGATGTGGGAGGCTGGGAGACTAGCCAGCTCTCGAGGGCTGGACCAGGAGAAGAAAGGGTCGCTCAGGAATGGGTACTCTCCTTTCAGAGTGACTCGTCCAGGTAAAAAAGTGAGGTAGGTTTTTGCACAGAGTCACCACCCCATCACTCCCTCCGGGCATCTCAAAGAACATAAGAACATAAGAAAGGAAGAACACTGCAGCAGGACTGTTGGCCCATACTAGGCAGGTCCTTCACATTCCATCCCACTAACAGAATATTTGTTCAACCTAATTTTCAATGCTACCCAAGAACTAAGCTTTGATAATTTTATTTACTCATGTGCAATTCCCACTCAAATCCAACCCCTCTCACTCATGAATTTATCCAACCTAAATTTAAAACTACCCAAGGTCCTTGCTTCAATAACCCTACTAGGCAGACTGTTCCACTCATCAACTACCCTATTTCAAAACCAATACTTTCCTATATCCTTTCTAAATCTAAACTTATCTAACTTGAATCCATTATTGCGGGTTCCCTCTTAGAGAGATATCCTCATGACCTTATTTATATCCCCTTTGTTAATACCCATTTTCCACTTGTATACCTCGATCATGTCTCCCCTCATTCTACGTCTTACAAGTGAATGTAATTTAAGGGTCTTCAATCTTTCTTCGTAAGGAAGATTTCTAATGCTATGTATTAATTTAGTCATTCTACGCTGAATGTTTTCTAACGAATTTATGTCCATTCTGTAATATGGAGACCAAAACTGAGCTGCGTAATCTAGGTGAGGCCTTACTAATGATGTATAAAGCTGTAATATAACCTCTGGACTTCTGTTGCTAACACTTCTTGATATAAATCCCAGTAATCTATTTGCCTTATTACGTACGCTTAGGCATTGCTGTCTTGGTTTAAGGTTGCTGCTTACCATCACCCCCAAGTCCTTCTCGCAATCTGTATGGCTAAGTTCTACGTTATTTAACTTATAAGTGCTTGGGTTATGGACACTCCCGAGCTTCAGAACCTTGCATTTATCTACATTGAATTGCATCTGCCACTTTTCTGACCACGAATTAAGTTTGTCTAAATCTTCCTGAAGTTCTATGACATCTATGTTTGAATCAATTATCCTACCTATCTTCGTGTCGTCGGCGAATTTGCTCATATCACTAGTAATTCCCTCGTCAAGGTCATTGATATATATTATAAATAACAATGGGCTTAAGACTGATCCCTGTGGAACAAAACTTGTTACAAGTCCCCATTCGGATTTAACCCCATTTATGCACACTCTCTGCTTCCTATTGGTGAGCCATGACTCGATCCATGACAGCACTTTTTCCCCAATACCATGAGCTGCCACTTTCTTTAACAGTCTCTGGTACGGTACTCTATCAAAAGCCTTACTAAAGTCTAAATAAACAATATCGAATTCTTTATCGTGATCAACGGCCTCAAAAGCTTTACTGAAGAAGGTTAATAAATTAGATAGGCAGGAACGGCCCCTCGTGAATCCATGCTGAGTATCATTAATCAAATTATGGTTATCTAGATGGCTTCTAATAATTTCAGCTATAATTGACTCTAGTAATTTGCCTACAATTGAGGTCAGGCTTATTGGGCGGTAATTTAACGGTAGTGACTTGTCCCCTGCTTTAAAAATAGGAATTACATTAGCCATCTTCCACATATCAGACACTACACCTGTTTGAAGAGATAAATTAAAAATGTTAGATATTGGTTCACAGAGTTCCATTTTGCATTCCTTAAGAACCCTTGCAAAAAGCTCATCAGGACCCGGCGATTTATTTTGTTTCAGTCGGTCTAGTTGTTTCCTAACCATTTCGCTAGTGACTGTGATATTACATAATTTATCTTCTTCTGGGCCTCTGTAAAAATTAATTACTGGGATATTATTAATGTCTTCCTGTGTGAAAACCGAGAGAAAATAATTATTAAAAATAGAGCACATATCATTCTCCTTGTCAGTAAGATGCCCAGAGTTATTTTTAAGGGGACCTATCTTATCCCTAACTTTTGTTCTATAAACCTGGAAAAAACTTTTTGTGTTAGTTTTTGAATCCCTAGCAACTTTAATTTCATAGTCCCGTTTAGCTTTTCTTATTCCCTTTTTAACGTCCCTCTTAATTAATGTCAGTATACTGATTTATAAGATGACCCTCACCTCTTTTTATGCGCCTATAAATTCCTTTCTTCTGCCCTAAAAGATACTTAAGCCTATTATTCATCCATTTTGGGTCATTTCTACTAGATCTAATTTCTTTATACGGGATAAATGTTCTTTGGGCAGCCTGTATAGTGTTAAGAAAACTGTCATATTGATACCTCTCTTCGTCACCCCAGTCCACAGATGATAAGTGTTCTCTAAGTCCATTATAATCTGCTAAGCGAAAATCTGGGACCGTTACTGAATTATCCCTACTATCATACATCCATTCAATGCTAAAGGTAATTGACTTGTGGTCGCTTGAGTCGAGTTCCTCTGTAATTTCTAAATTATTAACAAGGGTTTCCTTGCTTGCCAGAACCAAGTCAAGTAGGTTATTTCCCTTGTAGGTTCTGTTACAAACTGCTTCAAAAACAATCCTGAACTACTTCTAAAAGTCGTTAGATTCTAAATTCCCTTTCAAGAAATTCCAATCAATCTGACTAAAGTTAAAGTCCCCTAGAATTACTACGTTATCGTGCCTTGTGGCCTTAACAATTTCCTCCCAAAGTAGTCTCCCTTGTTCCCTATCTAAGTTTGGAGGACGGTTTTAGGCGTAACCAATTTTTCACACCCCTCTGAAAATTCTATCCAGACAGACTCTGTATGTGTTAATTCAGACTTTATACCCGTTTTTATACAACAATTTAAATGATCACGGACATAGAGTGCCACCCCACCCCCCTTCCCGATACTTCTGTCTACTTGGAACAATTTAAAACCCTGAATGTGACATTCGGCAGGCAAGTCCCGATTTTTCATATTAAACCATGTCTCAGTTATTGCAAAAACATCAATATTACCTGTACTTGCAACTAATCTCAATTCGTCCATCTTATTCCTAGCACTACGACTATTGGTGTAATAAATATTTAAAGACCCTCCTTTCTCTTTACCCTTCCTGCTCATTTCTGTTTTTCCACTATACCTATTACTGTCCTTGTCATCTAGTGTCACTAGCTTTCCACTGTCCACCTTTTTCTGACTATTACTAGTTCTCCTAGAACTTATAATATTACTACACTGGGACTTCACTGTTTTCCCCCCAAAACCCATACCACTAACTATTTCTAGTTTAAAGCCCTAACAGCTCCCTCCACTGCAGTTGCCAGTGCCCCCACCCCAGACCTGGATAAGTTAACCTCATCCCTGGCATACATGTCATTTCTGCCATAGAAGAGGTCCCAGTTGTCAATGAATGTTACTGAATTTTCCTTACAGTATTTGTCCAGCCAGCAATTGACACCAATTGCCCTGGACAGCCATTCATTTCCAACTCCTCTCCTTGGCAAAATACCACATATGACAGGGTTCCCACCCTTCTTCCTAATTATGTCTATTGCTGACCTAAACCTGCTAGTCAGGTCCTCACTCCTACGTCTGCCAACATCGTTGCCTCCAGCACTGAGACAGATAATAGGATTGCTCCCATTACCTCTCATGATGTCGTCCAGACGGCTAACAATATCCTCCATCCCAGCCCCAGGAAAGCAAACCCTCTGTCTCCTACTCCTATCATTCAAACAGAAAGCCCTATCCATGTATCTAACCTGGCTGTCCCCAACAATAACAATGTTGGAAATAAATGGTATAAAATACCGACACAATGGAAAAATAAACACATAAGCAGTATAATGTGATCCTTTATTGACAACGTTTCGCCCACGCAGTGGGCTTTATCGAGTCACAGACAGATCTACCTGGAAAATGAGCAACATGGAGATATATATAGGGTACAGTCAGGTGGAGAATGCTGGGTCAGGTGGAGAAAGCTGCATGTGAGTCTTAAAAAGTAGTGTGATAGTTAAAAACATAGTGTGACTTAAAGGACCTGCAGTGTACCATTCTTGAGTTCTAGGTGGGATAGCGTTGAAGAAGTTTCTTGGCAATAGGTTCAGCTATGTTGTAGAAGCCGTTGTTCTGGTTGAAGTTGTTGGATATACAGATGAGTGATGATTCTAGGATTCTTCGGTATTGCGTGTTGTCTTCTCGGCGATGAGTCTTGCGTTTCTGTAGTTGATTAAATGGTTGTGTAAATTTCAGTGTTGAACACAGGCATTTCTTGAGTCGTCAGATCTGCCTGTGTACTGGTGTTCTGAAATGCGTGTTTGTAGGTCTCTGGATGTTTCGCCAACGTATAATTTGCTGCAGCCATTACAAGGATTGTGTATACCCTGCCGTGGATTGAAGCTTTTCCTGTCTGTTACTGGTAATGTCCTTAATGGTGGTGGATGTGGAGGTGGATACTGGAATGAGGTCTTAGAAAAATGTTGGAAACTTGTTTGGAAATGGAGTTGGTGGGAAGGACTATGTATCTCTTCTCAGCAGTGTCTTCTCTGGGTGTGTTGAAGATGTTTAATGCCCGTCGTCTGCAGTCTCTAATGAAGTGACGAGGATAGTGAAGTTTGGAAAAAACTTGTTCAATGAGGGAGCATTCTTCTTCAAGGAACTCACTGCTGCAGATTCTGAGTGCGCGCAGGAAAAAGCCTATAATTACACCACGTTTAATTTTGGTGTCGTGGTGAGAGTAGAAGTGGAGAAGATCGTGTTGATTGGTAGGTTTTCGATAGACTTTAAAACGAAGTTCATGGTCAGCTTTGCAGAGAAGAACATCTAGTTTACACTAGAAGAAGAAGTCGACAATACTCTTCCTTTCCTTGATGTTCTTCTCTGCAAAGCTGACCACATTATACTGCTTATGTGTTTATTTTTCCAATAACAATGTTTTTACCTTCCTTTGTGTCGTTCGTCGTGACGTTCCCAGTAGTCGACTCACATTCATCGGGTAGCACGGAAAAGGCATTCGATGTTTCCACAGCAGTCTCTTTCTTCTTCATCGTTTCTAACTCTCCATTCGTTTTCTTGATCTTCAACTTCGTTCCTTGAAGTCCGGCCACTGCCCAGGTTCCCTTCTTGACCTGAGGACTCACAACAGGAGGACTACTACGAATCCTCTTGTTTTCCTCCGTCAATCGCCGTATCTCAAGCTTCGCTACCCTCAATTCCTCCTTAAGCTGCTGGTAAAGTTGCTCAATGGACGGCATCTTGGTTCACTTCACAGAGCAAAAGTGGTTCAGTCCACAGAGAACCCTAGACACGTCCTCTCTGAGAACCCTAGACACGTCCTCTCTGAGAACCCTAGACACGTCCTCTCTGAGAACCCTAGACACGTCCTCTCTGAGAACCCTAGACACGTCCTCTCTGAGAACCCTAGACACGTCCTCTCTGAGAACCCTAGACACGTCCTCTCTGACATACAATGTTCTAGTTCAAATAAGATGAAAGACGAGTTTGGTTTTCGGATTACAGAGCGTTTTGAGCTTTCTGTCAATAGATTGCATTATACAAAATGTTGAAATACGTTTTTTTTTTTTTTTTTTTTTTAAATTTGTTTGGGAAAAAAAAATCACTAATAACAAAACGTAAAACACATCGCAAACTCTCCCTGTAATTCAATAGAACCATCATTCCTCAAAAACCTACGAAAGAATTATGATGCTCTGATAAATACTCTGCATTATAATATCAATAACTTATTCCTGGGATGGGGTTCACTTATCCAGGGCAGGTGTAGAATTTCTCTCTAGCTCAGTTGAGGATGTTGTTAGGGCTTTAAACTAGGATTAGTTAGAGGTATGGGTTTAGGAATGGTAAATAATGAGGGCCATAATATTGATTCAGGCTTTGATATCATAAATCATAACAATAACAGTAATCGAGTGACACAGGGTAATGATAGTAACAGAAATTGTGTAAAACAAAAGCTGAAAAAGGTTCACAAGAAGATACATATCAATGTATTTTATACTAACTGTCGAAGCGCCAGAAATAAAATTAACGAATTACGTTTGGTAGCATGTGCTGGGAACTTTGATGTCATTGCAATAACTGAAACATGGTATAATACCAAGAGTCGGGATATGATTGCTGAGTGTCATATTCAGGGGTTTAAGTTGTTCTATGTAGATAGATATAATGGGAAAGGGGGTGGAGTTGCATTGTATGTACGAGAAAATATAAATTGCTGCATAAAAACAGGCATAAAAATAGATGGATCATTAACAGAATCTGTTTGGGTAGAGTTTCTAGAAGGTCAAGAAAAACTGATTCTAGGTGTAATATACCGACCTCCAGGCTTGGATCACGATAGAGTGAGACTTCTTTGGGACGAAATTGTTAGGGCTTCTAGGCACAATAACGTAGTGATAGTAGGGGATTTTAACTTTAGTCAAATTGACTGGACTTCTTGACCGGTAATCTGGAGTCCAGTGACTTTATGGAAGTAGTTCAGGACTGTTTTCTGAAGCAGTGTGTGACGGAGCCTACCAGAGGTAATAATTTGCTCGACCTAGTCTTGTCAAATAAAGAAACTCTTGTAAATAATCTGGAGATCACTGAAGAGCTTGGAGCTAGTGATCACAAATCCCTTACTTTTAATATTACATGGGAGTACGAGAATAGGGATAATACGGTAAAAGTTCCTGATTTTCGTTCTGCCGATTATATTGGACTTAGGGAACACCTGTCTAATCTCGACTGGGGTAATCTAGCTAACGATTACGATGGGATCTGCGTTTATGATTTGTTTCTTAATAATGTACAACGTGCACAGAGTATGTTTATTCCCAGAGGAATTTAGGTCAAATAATAACGATCCCAAATGGATTAACAGGAGGCTAAAACATTTATTAGGGAGAAAAGAGGAATTTATAGGCGCATCAAAAGAGGAGATGTTAACCTTATTGACCAATATGTTCAGTTGAAAAGAGAAGTAAAAAGGGATTAGAAAGGCTAAACGTGACTATGAGATTAAGGTTGCTAATGAATCAAAGACTAATCCAAAAGGGTTCTTTCAAGTGTACAGGACGAAGGTGAGGGAAAAGGTAGGACCTCTGAAAATTGGGAATGGACAGCTGACGGATAACGAACTGGAAATGTGTTCTCTATTTAATGACTATTTTTTGTCAGTCTTTACACAAGAAGACGTAAATGAGATTCCAGAAATTAACAATTATTCAGTTCCTGAAGAATTCAAATTAACTAATATCACTGTCACGAGGGACATGGTTATCAAACAGATAGATAAACTGAAGCAAAATAAGTCCCCGGGACCCGACGAGTTGTTTTCCAGGGTACTTAAAGAATGCAAAATGGAACTTAGTCAGCCATTAACGAATGTGTTTAATACGTCCATCCTAACTGGTGTTGTGCCAGAGATGTGGAAGATAGCTAATGTAGTTCCTATATTCAAATCAGGGATAAGTCCATTCCATCAAATTACCGTCCAATAAGCCTCACGTCTATAGTAGGCAAATTATTAGAATCAATTATAGCTGATATTATCAGAAGTCACCTTGAAGAACATAATTTGATTAATGAATCTCAGCATGGGTTTACGAGAGGTCGTTCCTGCCTGACAAATTTACTGACGTTTTTCAATAAAACATTTGAGGCAGTAGACAGTGATAAAGAATATGATATAGTTTACTTGGATTTCAGTAAGGCCTTCGATAGAGTACCTCACAAGAGACTCTTAAGAAAGGTGGCAGCTCATGGTATAGGAGGTAAAGTTCTAGCATGGATAGAGGCATGGCTTACCAATAGAAAGCAGAGAGTTTCCATTAATGGGGTCAAATCTGAATGGGGATTTGTCACTAGTGGCGTTCCACAAGGATCAGTTTTGGGCCCATTGTTTTCATAATTTACATTAATGACCTTGATGAAGGAATTGCAAGTGACATGAGTAAATTTGCTGATGATACAAAAATAGGCCGTATAATTCATTCTGAGGAGGATAACAGTGAACTCCAGGAGGATTTGGATAAATTAATGTCTTGGTCTGAAAAGTGGCAGATGAAGTTCAATGTGACAAGTGTAAGGTGCTTGTCGTTGGTAATGAAAATATCCCTCGAATTTATAAACTAGGTGAAGTAGAGCTTGATCATACAGAATGTGAAAAAGACTTGGGAGTCATGGTAAGCAGAAATCTAAAGCCAAGACAACAGTGCCTAAGTGTGCCAATAAGGCTAACAGATTACTAGGATTTATTTCAAGAAGTATAAGCAACAGAAGTCCAAAAGTTATTTTACAGCTCTATACATCACTAGTGAGACCTCATTTGGATTATGCAGCTCCAGTTTGGTCTCCTTACTACAGGATGGATATAGATTCATTGGAGAACATACAAAGAAGAATGACTAAAATGATTTACAGTATAAGAAATCTCCCGTATGAAGATAGACTTAGAGCGTTGAATCTCCACTCTCTGGAGAGACGTAGAATGAGGAGATATCATCGAGGTGTACAAGTGGATGATGGGCATAAACAAAGGAGATATTAATAAAATACTGAGGATATCGAACCAAGTAAGAACCAGAAATAACGGATTTAAATTGGATAAATTTAGATTTAGAAAGGACATAGGCAAGTACTGGTTTTCGAACAGAGTTGTAGATGCGTGGAACAATCTTCCGAGTACTGTGATAGAGGCTAGGACCTTGGGTGGCTTTAAAAAGAGATTGGACAAATATATGAGTGGGAGGGGCTGGGTTTGATTTGTGTCGTGAGTACGGGAATATATTCTTAGGTAGTGGTGGTTTTGATAAGGACCTGCCTGGTATGGGCCAGTAGGCCTTCTGCAGTGTTCCTCCATTCTTATGTTCTTATGTTCTTAATCGCGCGCCACCTTCCTCAGCGCTACATCCCATCATCCTTTTTGGAGGCTGCAATACGGATGTATCGGATATCCGTATCCTCATCCGCATCCCCGGAACATCCGCACAAATTCTTACATCCGCATCCGTATGTTTTCTAAATGAGACATCTGCATCCGCAATCACGATTAAATAAATATCCGCATCTGCATCCGCATCCGCACCAAACAAAGCGGATTTGGCGGATATTATAACCTAAATTACAGAACTTGCATATTTGTTTCCCACAAACTTGTTCTTATGCTTTACAAATTAACATTGCTACTTCAAATCTTATAACTTAATGACCTGTGCAGAGAGAGAGAGAGAGATAGAACATAAGAAAGGAAGAACATTGCAGCAGGCCTGTTGGCCCATAGTAGACAGGTCCTTCACAATCCACCCCACTATGTGTCTAATTTATAATATTTGAACCATTATAGAACCATATAGAACCATTCATCTACACCACTAATAGAATATTTGCCCAACCCAATTTTCAATGCTACCCAAAAAAAATAAGCTTTGATAATTCTATTTACTCATGTGCGAGTCCCACTCAAATCCAACCCCTCTCACTCATGAATTTATCCAACCTAAATTGAAAACTACCCAAGGTCCTAGCTTCAATAACCCTACTAGGCTGATAAATTAGACACATATGCAACACTTGGGTATCTTTACTGAGGAAACGTTTCGCCACACAGTGGCTTCATCAGTCCATACAAAGAGAATCGTGAATTACAGGAGGAGTTTGAGGTAATCAGTCCCTCAGCCTTGAGTTCATGTCTGACACAACAACATCTTGGTATCTTAATACAGGGAATTCTTCACGACCTACTTCCACATTGGTCAAATGTGACACCACCTACGACTGCTGCACCTCTTCTGCCTACGGTATATAAGCTACTACTTCGCACATATGCTGCATATCAGTGGTGACCTGTTCTTAGCTCAGTGAAGACGTGTCTAGTGTACTCCCTGTGGACTGAACCAGGATGCCCCCTATTGAGCAACTTTACCAGCAGAGAGGAATTGGGGTAGCGAAGCTTGAGATACGGCGATTGACGGAGGAAAACAAGAGGATTCGAGTAGTCCTCCTGTTGTGAGTCCTCAGGTCAAGAAGGGAACCTGGTCAGTGATCGGACAGCATGGGACGAAGTTGAAGATCAAGAAGACGAATGGAAGGTAGTAACGACGAAGAAGAAAGAGACTGCTGTGGAAACTTCGAACTCCTTTTCTGTGCTACCAGACGAATGTGAGTCGACTACTGGGAACGTCACGACGAAGGGACCAAGGAAGGTAAAAACATGTTGTTGTTGGGGATAGCCAAGTTAGATATATGGATAGGGCCTTCTGCTTGAAAGATAGGAGTAGGAGACAGAGGGTTTGCTTTCCTGGGGCTGGGATGGAAGACATTGTTAGCAACTTGGACAACATCATGCATGGTAATGGGATAAATCCTATTATCTGCCTCAGTGCTGGAGGCAATGATGTAGCCAAGCGTAGAAGTGAGATTTAGTTAGGGATAAGGGGAGCAATAGACATCATTAGGAAGAAGGGAGGGGCCCTGTTATATGTGGATTTTGCCAAGAAGGGGTGTTGGAAATGAATGGCTGTCCAGGGGCAATTGGTATAAATTGTGGTTGGAAAACACTGGAAGGTAATGGTCCCATTCATTGACAACTGGGACCCTTATGGCCGAATGACAGATGCCAGGGATGGGGTTCACTTATCCGGGAAGGTGTAGGATTTCTCCAGCTCAGTTGAGGGTTGTTAGGGCTTTTTTAAAATAGGATTAGTTAGAGGTTGGGTTTAGGAATGGTAAATAATGAGGGCCAGAATATTGGGGTTCAAGTTTTTATATCATAAATCTTAACAATAACAGAATCGAGTAACACAGGGTAATGATAGTAACGAAATTGTGTAAAACAAAAGCTGAAAAAGGTTACAAGAAGACACATATCAAAGTATTTTTATAACCAACCCAAAAAAATTCGAAAGCGCCAGGGGAAATGAGGAAACGGCCATTATTTGTTAACCGGAAAAAAATGGGAAAGGAGTTTTAACGAGAAAATTAATTTTATAAAACAGGATAAAAATAGATGGACCATTAACAGAATCTTTTGGGTAGAGTTTCTAGAGGGTCAAGAAAAACTGACTAGGTAAATACCGACCTCCAGGCTTGGAACACGATAGAGGAATCTTCTTTGGGACAAATTTTAAGGGCTTCTAGACACAATAACAGTGATAGTAGGATTTTAACTTTAAATCAAATTGACTGGACTTCTTTGACAGGTAATCTGGAGTCCAGTGACTTTATGGAATATTCAGGACTGTTTTCTGAAGCAGTGTGAAGGGCCCAGAGGTAATAATTTGCTCGACCTAGTCTTGTCAAATAAAGAAACCCGAAATAATCTGGAATCACTGAGGAAGGCGAGTGATCACAAATCCTTACTTTTAATATTACCTGGGAGACGAGAAAAAGGGAAATACGGTAAAAGTTCCTGATTTTCGTTCCGCTGACTATAATGGACTTAGAGAACCCCCGTCTAATCTGGGCCGGGGAACCCCGCTAACGATAACGATGGGATCTGCGTTTATGATTTTTCTTAATAATGTACAACGCACGGTATATTTATTCCCCAGAGAAATTTAGGTAAAAGATAACGATCCCAAATGGATTAACGGAGGCTAAACATCTTTAGGGAGAAAAAGAATTTATAGGGCATCAAAAAGAGGAGATTTTAAACCAATTGACCAATATGTTCAATTGAAAAGAGAAGTAAAAAGGGGATTAGAAAGGCTAAACGTGACTATGAGTTTAAAGGGGTTGAAAATGAACAAAAGAAATCCAAAAGGGTTCTTTCAGGTGATAGGACGAAGGTGGGGGAAAAAGGTAGGTCCTCTGAAAATTGGGAATGGACAGCTGACGGATAACGAACTGGAAATGTGTTCTCTTTTTAAATTCTATTTTTGTCAGTCTTTACACAAGAAGACGTAAATGAGATTCCAGAAATTAACAATTATTCAGTTCCTGAAGAATTCAAGTTAACTAATATTACTGTCACGAGGACATGGTTATCAAACAGATAGAAAAACCCGAAGCAAAAAAAACCCCAGCGAGTTGTTTTCAGGGTCTTAAAGAATGTAAGATGGAATTTAAAGTACCAAAATGAATTTTTAATACGTCCATCCTAACTGGTGTTGTAGAAATGTGGAAGATACCCAATGTAGTTCCTATATTCAAATCGGGATGTAATTTTCCATCAAATTACCGTCCAATAAGCCTCACATCTATAGTGGCAAATTATTGAATCAATTATAGCTGATATTTTAGAATACCTTGAAGAACATAATTTTGATTAATGAATCTCAGCATGGGTTCACAGTCGTTCCTGCCTAACAAATTTACTGACGTTTTTCAATAAAACATTTGAGGCAGAGACAGTGATAAAAAAATATGATATAGTTTACTTGGATTTCCCGTAAGGCCTTCGATAGAGGGACCTCACAAGAGACTCTTAAGAAAGGTGGCAGCTCATGGTATAAGGTAAAGTTCTAGCATGGATAGGGGGGCATGGCTTTAATAGAAAGCAGAGAGTTTCCATTAATGGGGGGCAAATCTGAATGGGGATTAGTCATAGTGGCGTTCCACAGGATCAGTTTTGGGCCCATTGTTTTTAATTTACATTGACCTTGATGAAGGTTCCTTTACTTTAGAAATTTGCTGATGATACAAAAATAGGCGTATAATTTCCTTGGGGGAGGATACCAGTGAACTCCAGGAGGATTTGGACAAATTAATGTCTTGGCCCGAAAATGGCGGGTGAAGTTTAATTGGACAAGTGTAAGGTGCTAGTCGTTGGTAATGAAAATATCCTCGGAATTTATAAAAATAGGTGAAGTAAACGTCATACAGAATGTGAAAAGACTTGGGGTCATGGTAAGCAGGAATTAAAGCCAAGACAACAGTGCCTAAGTGGCGTAAGGCTAAAGATTCCCAGGATTTATTTCAAAAGTATAAGCAACAGAAGTCCAAAAGTTATTTTACAGCCTAAACTCACTAGTGAGACCTCATTTATTATGCAGCCAGTTTTGGTCACCCACTTGGGATGGATATAGATTCATTGGAGAACATACAAAAAAAGAATGACTAAAATGATTTACAGTATAAGAAATCTCCCTATGAAGATAGACTTAGAGCGTTGAATCTCCACTTCTGGGAGGGCGTAGAATGAGGAGATATCATCGAGGTGTACAAGTGGATGATGGGGATAAACAAAGGAGATATTAATAAAATACTGAGGATATCGAAAACCCAATAAGAAAAAAAAACGGTTTAAATTGGATAAATTTAGATTTAGAAAGGACATAGGCAAGTACTGGTTTTCGGGGAAAGGTTGTAGATGCGTGGGGAAAATCTTGGGGGGGGGTGATAGAGGGGGGGACCTTGGGTGGTTTAAAAAAGATTGGGGAAATATATGAGTGGGGGGGGGTGGGTTTGATTGGGGGCGTGAGTACGGGAATAAATTTTAGGTAGTGGTGGTTTTGATAAGGACCTTTTTGTATGGGCCTGAGGCCTTCGGATGTTCCTCCATTCTTATGTTCTTATGTTCTTATTCTTTTCAAGATTGATGGACTGACAACATCGAGTCAAGGCTTAAGGACTTCCCCCAAACTCCTTCTGTTCTTCACGATTCTCCGTTGTATGGACTGATGAAGCCAATTTTGGCGAAATGTTTTCTCAATAAAGATACCCAAGCTTGGCATATGTGTCTAATTTATCAACTTGTGGGGGTTTCTGAAAACCTTCATCTAAAAAACCCACCTTAAACAGGGGGGAGTGGCTTTTAGTTGCCTGGGGGGACTTTTGTGAGAGACACAGTAACACTGTGGGTGTAAAATGGGGAAAAGGAATTAATATAGGGGGGTTTAAAAAGCATTTGATAAAAAAATTAGGTTGGATAAAAAAATGAGTGGGTGGTTTTGGTTTGAGTGGGGTTTCAATAGAGAAAAGAATTATCAAAGCTTATTGCTTAGGTAACATTGAAAATTTGGTTGGGCAAAAAATTTTTAGTGGGGGGATTGTGAAGGACTTACCTAGTATGGGCCAACAGGCCTGCTGGGAGTGTTCTTCCCCTTTTTTGTTCTTATGC
>WNWK01019618.1:0-37411 GCA_009830355.1 Cherax destructor
GGTTCATCTGCTCTTGATAATTTGATGGTGTTGTTTTTCGCTATCTTATTATTTCCTAGAATTGCAGATAGGGTCTTCCAGGTCTTTTCATATCACCTTTTATGTTCTGGAGTCTGTTCTCATAATACAATTTTTTTGAACTAGAAGTTTAAACAGATTTGACTAATATTAAAAGTAGTTTTGATTAAATTGAAGTTAATAAAGTGACTGAAGTTGGCTAATGGTAAAAGATATTTATAAAATATAAGTAAATGATTGCACTTATCAGGTAGTTGCTTATAAAGGAAATATAAAGTAAGTCACATATACAATGAGGTAGTTGTTAGAATATATGAATACAATTAAGCAAATAAAGTGACTGAAAGTTGACTAAAGTTGCTAATGGTAAACAGTATTTATAAAATATAAGTAAATGATTGCACTTATCAGGTAGTTGCTTATAAAGGAAATATAAAGTAAGTCATATACACAATGAGGTAGTTGTTTGAATATAAGAGTACAATTAAGCAAATAAAGTGACTGGAATTTGCTTTTGGTAAAAAGGTATTTAAAAGTATGAGTAAATAATTGCACTTATTTGGTAATAGCTTATAAGAAAAAAATAAACTAAGTCACATACACAATGAGGTAATTGTTTGATTATAAAAATATAAAAAGAAAAACAAAAGTGAAAAGGTTGTAATTAAATTTCAAGTAAAAAGTAATTACTAATATTGTAAATAGATAGGGTTGGGAAAAGGTAATGATAGATTTGTATTAAAAATATAAAAATAAAAGTAAATGGTTACAGAGACGTTAAAAGATATATATATAGTAAAATAGGATGTACAATTATATTTAGTGGGAAATTTAATATAGTGAGGTAGCAGATTATTAGAACAAAAATGAAGTTAATTACATTAATATATAATCAGTTTTGGGAGTAATGTAAGATTGTGAGGTTGCAGTTACTAATACAACTGTTGCACTAACGCAGACTAAGGATTAGGTCATTGATATTATTCAGTCTCTGTAAGGTTAGCATCTCGAAGGAATGTGGACAGTTCATTTTCATTCGTGATATAATAAGCACGGCCTACATTTGTTTTCTTAACTAGGATTTTCCCTTCTCGGGTGAAGCACTGGTGGATTTTGTCATTATTCTCACGTTTAAGCTTTCTTACTCTGTATAGGAGGTTCTGACGTTTTTTTGTGAGGCACTCGTTTACATAGAGATCTTTTTTTGCATTAATTGATGTTTTAATAAGATCTGTTTTACTGTCTATCGTGTGAAATCTAAGCATAACACTCTTTTTCTACCTTGTGTGCCAAGTAATCGTGATTCTGTTATTTCCGATGCTGGTACTACTAAATTTAAGTGGTCTTTTATGGTCTGAAGAGCAGCATCTTTGCAGTTGGTATGGTTTATGCCACTTGGAAAGAGTGCACTGCTAATTATTACCGCTGGATAACTTATCTTGCTCATTTTTATCTTCTTGGTTAGAAAAATAGTCGGTCAGCTGGGTATCCATGTTGGTTTTCCAGTTCTTGACAGCATCTTCAACCTTCGTGTTTAGGGATGTTATTTGGTCTGTATGGCTGGCTATGACTGATTGGAGGGTCTTTCCAAAATCAGAAATTCCAGCTGATGTAAACTTCTGCTCAAAGCTTAGGATCTTGCTTTCTAGGTGGGCTAACTTTGTTTCATGCTTAGATAGTGTTGTACGAAGATTCATGTTTTCCTCAGTTAAGGTGGTGATGTATGACTTAAGAGTGACTGGATCATTTGTCATACCTGAGATCAATTCAGATGGGTCAAATCCTTTGAAGGCAGTGTTGTTTGAGGGAGATTCAGTCATGATTGGTGTTGTTGCTGTCCCGTCGTCATGGGTGGTGGTTGAGTAGGGTGAGGGAGAGGGAGAGTCAGCCATTGTGTTTGTTGACATGTTGCCTGGGGTGGTGGTGGGGTGGGTTGGTGATGCACCGGCGTCCTGCTGGGTAGTCAAATGAAATAGTCGAGATCTTGGTGATTTCTTGCTGTTCTTATTGCTGCTTCTTCTGTTATTAGGTCTCATAGTAGTACAGGATATGTTCCTCCACTTCATAATATTGCTCAAACAGTGTTTCTATTTCATCATTATCTGTACAATTCTCCATAAGGTCCTTTTCATATTCCTTAAACCACAACTTGTATGACTCATATTTACTATCTAAGGAGTCTAAATACAATTTTAATTCATCTGGGTCCACTGTACCTTGATCCATGAACTCCATGCACTTATTGAGTGCCTTTGTAACATGACCCTTACGAGCTTGTAACGAGGCTTTCTTTGCTTTAAGATCCCTGGGCTTGACACTCCCAGCAGTTTCATCGGGTCCAGCCATGGTTATAGGATTAATAACCACTGATGTCACAAATTAAATAAATTGTTTATAAAGGTGATTATCAAACCTTACTTTTGCACAAATCGTAGCCACGCTTGGGCTAGCAATTAATTGGACTAATTATTACAATTCACCCCACAATTAATTAATCTGTGTACTCTATACTCACTTTCTACAATCAGTCACTTAATTATTAAATAATTAATTCAATAATGATTAATTCACTAATCACCTCCGGTTCAGGAAGGACCAACGGGCGATGTGGGGAATTAAGAGATTACCTGTCTGGGCTTCACCGCCACTTACAACAAAATAATCTCCCGGGAGTGGACCGACTAGTATAATTTTACCGCGGTTACCCCGTTGAGGCGTGTGAGAAAACTTGCCCCACTCCTGGTCACATTTAAGGGGACCCTTCGATATTCTCACTCTAAATCCACATCTATCCTTGACCAGTTTATTAAGAATGAGTAACACCAATGGTTACGGTATTGTTAAATTTTGTGGACTGTATGGGTTAATGTCTGACTGATTGGGGAGAAGGAGGAAAGAGTACAACTTAATATCACTCACCCTTTATCCGTGCCATTGCTGTTCACTTGAAGATCCCGTCATTATCATTCCCACCGTAAACCCACATTATCCCAACATACCTACTGGCCAGACGGTTGCTAAGACAATAAGAGTACTTACAGTGGGGAAGAAACAACATTCTTGTCGCTATTCTTCGACGGATCTCGTGGTCCTGCTCGGTAGATTATTCTTCCGGCAAGACGATGATGTTGGTGGTTGTCCCGATGAGTCAAGAGAAGATTGATCCCTTGAACTCTCTGACGCCCACGAGACCGGGCGTTATTTAACGTGGTTGGTCGGGGTAGTGATTCATATCCTCTCACTATACCCCTTCAGTAGAGTTAATACGCAACACTTTACACACTATTCACACGTCGGTTTAATGTCCCATTAATTTACTCTCGTTAGAAGTTAATCCATTAATAATTGCGTGCGATGAACGTTGATCGAAGCGACGCACATTTCCGCCATCAACACCGCCATGACGGCGTCGCTCACTGTTTAACACATTATCACTCTATTATTATAGTTTCTTGGACTTAATGTCCCACATTATGCCCGGCGAATATTCACAACATTCACTATTGTGAAGAGAGACCATTAACCGCGATTTGGTCGTAGTAAACGCCGATTTCCATCTCCATTATATCCAGAGCCCACCCATCGTTCACCTCCATTCACCTTTATCCCACGAGCGCGACTCCTCGTATGACCCAGTACCGCGTACCCAAGCCACCGTCGCGATGGTTCTTTCCTCATCTCAAGAAAAATACGAACCAACAGCCACACATTAAGAATATTCACATTAGAAAGGCTATCGAGTATAACCTTTCGGGAAAATACCCAAAATTTTCCACAGCAAGTAACCCTTAATGTACTACCGTCGTATATTTATGCAAAAATCGAAGTCATGATCTGCCTTTGTGGTCTTCAAATATTTAGATCAGGCGTAACAGCCCCTTGCGGGAACAGAAACAAAATTCTTAGACCACGCAGTGTCATGAGAGGCACAGGTCCAGGACCACATCTGGCATCATGGCCAGATACAGTGACATCGGTAGCAGTGATGCAAGACGCACTGAAGATGATTTAGAATGGATTCCACATAAATAAGGAAGGTGCAGCAGTGAAGATACAAGCCATCTAACACAAAGTCTAGCTGGCCGCTCAACCTCACCAACTCCTAACAACATTTCCCCACAGAAAGAATGATCTTTACATCATTACTTGTTAGTGGTGATGATGGACGTGACAGTGAATGTGACTAAAAGTACAGAATGTCGTTTGTAGTGAGAGTGACACAGGTGACCTATAAGCTGTGTCATGTGAAACACTACTTATATAAGCTGTCATGGGACACACTTCCTGTGTAAGCTGTGTCATGTGACACTGTACTTGTGTAAGATGTGTCATGTGACACTGTACATATGTAAGCTGGCATGTACTTACCTATTTGTTGTTGCAGGGGTCGATTCACAGCTCCTGGCCCCACCTCTTTTCTTGTCGCTACTAGGTCCACACTCCCTGCTCCATGAGCTTTATCGTATCTCTTCTTAAAGCGATGTATGGATCCTGCCTCTACTACATCACTCTCCAGATTGTTCCACTTCCTGGCTGAAGAAATACTTCCTAACATCCCTGTAACTCTTCCGAGTCTTCAACTTCCAGTTGTAACCTCTTGTTGCTGTGTCCCATATCTGGAACATCTTGTCCCTTGTCAATTCCTCTCCGTATTTTATATGTCGTTATCATGTCCTCCCTATCCCTCCTGTCCTCCAGAGTCGTCAGGTCGATTTCCCTTAACCTTAGCTCTGGGACTAGTCTTGTTGCAAATCTTTACACTTTCTCTAATTTTTTGATGTGTTTGACCAGTTGTAGGTTCCATACTGGTGCTGCATACTCCAATATGGGCCTGACGTACACAGCGTACAGTCTTGAATGATTCCTTACTAAGGTGTCAAAATGCTATTCTTAGGTTCGCTAGTCGCCCATATGCTGCAGCAGTTATTTGGTTGATGTGCGCCTCAGGAGATGTGCTCGGTATTATACTCACCCCAAGATTCTTTTCCTTGAGTGAGGCTTGCAGTCTTTGGCCCCCTAGCCTGTACTCTGTCTGTGGTCTTCTTTGACATTCCCCAGTCTTCATGACTTTGCACTTGGTGGGCGTTTAACTCTAGGAGCCAGTTGTTGGACCAGGCTTGCAGCCTGTCTAGATCTCTTTGTAGTTCTACCTGATCCTCATCCACTTTAATTCTCCACATTAGCTTAACATCGTCTACAAACAGGGACACCTTTGTATCTATCCCTTCTGTCATGTCATTCACATATACCAGAAACAGCACCGGCTCTAGGACTGACCCTTGCGGAACCCCGCTAATCGCAGGTGCCCACTCTGGCACCTCGTCACTTTCCATCACCCGTTGTTTCCTTCCTGTTAGGTATTCTCTGATTTATTGCAGTGCCTTTCCTGTTATTCCTGCCTGCTCCTTTAGCTTTTACACTAATCTCTTGTTAGGAACTGTGTTGAAAGCCTTCTTACAGTCCAAGAAAATGCAATCTACCCACCTTTCTCCCCTGCCTTACTTCTGTCACCTTGTCATAAAACTCCAGTAGGTTTGTGACACAGGATTTTCCCTCCCCGAAACTGTTCTGGTTATCGTGTTTAAGCTCATTCGTTTCTGGTGCTCCACCAGTCTTCCTGATAAGGTTTTCCAAGACTTTGCATAAATACATGTCAGTGACACTGGTCTATAGTTTATGCTACCTGTCTGTCTCCTTAAAGACTGGGACTACATTTGTTGTCTTCCACACCTCAGGTAGTTGCCTGTTTTGATAGATGTGGTGAAGATTGTTGTTAGTGGCACACACAGCACCTCTGCTCACTCAGGACCAACTGAGAGATGGAGAGATGTTGTCTTGTTGTACTTGGTACTGTACTTGTGTAAGCTGTGTTATGTGACACACTAGTGTAAGCTGTGTCATGTGACTACTTGTGTAAGCTGTCATGTACTCACCTATTTGTACTCACCTATTTGTGGTTGCAGGAGTCGAGTCATAGCTCCTGGCCCCGCCTCTTCACTGATTGCTACTAGGTCCTCTCTCTCCCTGCTCCATGAGCTTTATCAAACCTAGTCTTAAAACTATGTATGGTTCCTGCCTCCACTATGTCGCTTTCCAAGCTATTCCACTTCCTGACAACTCTATGACTGAAGAAATACTTCCTAACATCCCTTTGACTCATAGGAGTCTTCAACTTCCAATTGTGACCCCTTGTTTCTGTGTCCCCTCTCTGGAACATCTTGTCTCTGTCCACCTTATCTATTCCTCGCAGTATTTTATATGTCGTTATCATGTCTCCCCTAACCCTCCTGTCCTCTAGTGTCGTCAGGCCGATTTCCCTTAACCTTTCTTCGTAGGACAATCCCCTTAGCTCTGGGACTAGTCTTGTTGCAAACCTTTGCACTTTCATGTGACACACTACTTGTGTAAGTTATGTTATGTGACACACTAATGTTAGCTGTGTCATATGACACACTAGTGTTAGTTGTGTCATGTGATGCACTACTAGTGTAAGCTGTGTCATGTGACACATTAGTGTTAGTTGTGTCATGTGACACACTACTTGTGTAAGTTATGTTATGTGACACACTAGTGTTAGCTGTGTCATGTGATGCACTACTTGTGTAAGCTGTGTCATGTGACATACTAGTGTTAGTCCTGTCATATGATGCACTACTGGTGTAAGCTGTGTCATGTGACACACTAGTGTTAGTTGTGTCATGTGATGCACTACTGGTGTAAGCTGTGTCATGTAACACTACTTGTGTAAACTGTGTTATGTGACACTCTACTTGTGTAAGTTGTCTCATGTGACACACTGTTCATGTAAGCTGTGTCATGTGACATACATGTGTAAGCTGTGTCATGTGACATATTACATGTGTAAGCTGTGTCATGTGACATATTACATGTGTAAGCTGTGTCATGTGAAAATATTGAAGCTGTGTAGACATACTACATGTAGCTGTGTCATGTGACAATACTTTGTGTAAGCTGTGTCATGTGACACATTACTTGTGTAAGCTGTGTCATGTGACATACTACAATTGTGTAGGTCAGCTAGCTCTGTTCCCCATGTGGAACACATTACTTGTGGTCAACTTTGCATATTGATCCATGTGACATACTACATGTGTAAGCTGTGTCATGTGACACATTACTTGTGTAAGCTGTGTCATGTGACATACTACATGTGTAAGCTGTGTCATGTGACACTACACATATCCATGTTTCATGAAATACCTCACCCTGTTAGTTACCATTTTGTCCTAGGCACATGTCGATTAGACACTAGGCCTGTTGTATATATATGTGTGTGTGTGTGTGTGTAAGGAAACACTTCGAAATGTTTCGGCCCCGCCGGAAATTGAACCCGGGCCCTGCGTGCGTGAAGCAAGAGCGCTAACCACCATGCCATCGGGGCCTGTGGTACATCACTTATGCAAGAAAGTCTTGTAAATACAGAAGCCTCCTCAGCTCACACCATCATCCCAAGACCAAAGATTCTGAGTGATCTCCCCAAAGATATAGAAGAATGGGTACCACCAGAGCCACTGTGTTTAAGATATATAAAACCATTCTTACTCTCGATATCTTATATCTAACCAACTAGCAACTGAAAACCACCTATGTAAGAACACCGCCCCAATAATCAGATCACCTGACCAGCAGCTCCAGCTGATGCCCTACAACCAGCCCCAACTGGTGCCCTACAACCAGCCCCAGCTGGTGCCCTACAACTAGCCCGAACAACTTGCCTCCTGCACTAAAAAAAAAGGCAATTACAAAAATATACCTACCACCAATTCACTGCCATGCACGTATGCATCTTGTATACAAGTGTGTGTCGGATGATGGTATGCTATACACGATCATCTGCTTACTATTCTTAATACGACACACACACACCTATATTAATATGCACCAAAGTGGTTGGGCCACTTACCTTTATCACCCCCTCTCCTAACCCCCTCCTACCCCTTCTTCACATTCCATCCTTACACATCCTTCGTCCTCCCACAACTTACCAAACCTCTGGTTAAAGAATTGAATCTGTAGATAACCAGGAGATTTCTGTATAGGATGCCAATGATGTCACTTAGGTCTGTAATAGTTGTTTCCTTTTGAAATTAATTATCATTATTATTATTATTATGATTTTTATTTTTAACACTTTGGCCATCTCCCACCAAGGCAAGTGACTCGAAAAAGAAGAAACAAAAGTTTTTCTTCTTTTATATTTTGCAATGTATACAGGAGAAGGGGTTACTAACCCCTTGCTTCCAGCATTTTAGTCACCTCTTACAACACACATGGCTTACGGAGGAAGGATTCTTCTCCACTTCCCCATGGAGGGTTATTATTATTATTATTATTATTATTATTATTATTATTATTATTATTATTATTATTATTATTATTATTATTATTATTATTATTATTATTATTGTTGTTGTTGTTGTTGTTGGGAGTTATCAATGCCTCTTCTGATTCTTCAACACTAATGTTTAACTGCATTAACAAATTATGGTGCACTCTACACTAGTGATGTATCGGATATGCATCCGCATCAGCGGAACATCCGCACAATTTCTTACATCCGTATCTGCATCCGCATCCGCATTTCACAGCAAACAGATATCCGCATATACATCCGCATCAACATCCGCGGAACATCCGCACAATTTCTTACATCCGCATCCGAAATCCCCGGAACATCCGCACAATTTCTTACATCCGCATCCACATTCGCATCCGTAAAATGAGTAAGTAAGACATCCGTATGCACATCCGCATACCGGATATCTAAATTTTTCACATCCGATACATCCCTACTCTACACTATTCCTATCATGTGCACTGAGGCACAAGAGACTGGGATTATGAATACAATGATACCTTCCTTGATTCATACAGCAACCGAAATACATCTAGTTATTGTTATTATTTTTTTGACGAATCAGCTGTATCCCACCGACCCAGGGTGACCTAAAAAGAAAAGCGAAAGATTTACTTTTTAAATTTAGTCATTTATAGAGGAGAAGGGGTTACTAGCCACTTGATCCCATTATTATTATTATTATTATACTTTTTTTTTTTAACAAGTCGGCCGTCTCCCACTGAGGCAGGGTGACCCAAAAAGAAAGAAAATCCCCAAAAAGAAAATACTTTCATCATCATTCAACACTTTCATCACACTCATACATAATCACTGTCTTTGCAGAGGAGCTCAGATACGACAGCTGAGAATAGTCCCTCCCAGCTGTCACTATCCCAGACCCCTCCTTTAAAGTGCAGGCATTGTACTTCCCATTTCCAGGACTCAACTCCAACAAGATCAATTAACTGGTTTTCCTGAATCCCTTCACAAAATGTTACCCTGCTCACACTCCAACAGATCGTCATGTCCCAAAAACCATTCGTCTTCATTCACTCCTATCTAACACGCTCACACATGCTTGCTGGAAGTCCAAGCCACTCGCCCACAATACCTCCTTTACCCCTTCCCTCCAACCTTTTCTAGGACGACCCCTACCCCGCCTTTCTTCCCCTACAGATTTATACGCTCTCCAAGTCATTCTACTTTGATCCATTCTCTCTAAATGACCAAACCACCTCAACAACCCCTCTTCAGCCCTCTGACAAATACTTTTAGTAACTCCACACCTTCTCCTAATTTCCACATTCCGAATTTTCTGCATAGTATTTACACCACACATTGCCCTTAGACAGGACATCTCCACTGCCTCCAGCCTCCTCCTCGCTGCAGCATTTGCAGCCCATGCTTCACACCCATATAAGAGTGTTGGTACCACTATACTTTCGTACATTCCCTTCTTTGCCTCCATGGATAACGTTTTTTGTCTCCACAGATACCTCAACGCACCACTCACCTTTTTTCTTTCATCAGTTCTATGGTTAACCTCATCCTTAGTAAACCCATCTGCTGACACGTCAACTCCCAAATATCTGAAAACATTTACTTCTTCCATAATCCCTCTCTCCAATGTGATATCCAATTTTTCTTTATTTAAATCGTTTGATACCCTCATCACCTTACTCTTATCTATGTTCACTTTTAACTTTCTACCTTTACACACACTCCCAAACTCATCCACTAACCTTTGCAACTTTTCTTTAGAATCTCCCATAAGCACAGTATCATCAGCAAAAAGTAACTGTGTCAACTCCCATTTTGCATTTAATTCTCCATAATTTAATCCCACCCTCTCCCCAACACCCTAGCATTTACTTCTTTTACAACCCCATCTATAAATATATTAAACAACCATGGTGACATTACACATCCCTGTCTAAGACCTACTTTTACCGGGAAGTAATCTCCCTCTCTCCTACACACCCTAACCTGAGCTTTACTATCCTCATAAAAACTCTTTACAGCCTTCAGTAACTTACTACCTATTCCATACACTTGCAACATTGCTCCCCTATCCACTCTATCATATGCCTTTTCTAAATCCATAAATGCAATAAAAACTTCTCTACCTTTATCTAAATACTGTTCACATATATGCTTCACTGTAAACACTTGATCTACACATCCCCTACCCACTCTAAAGCCTCCTTGCTCATCTGCAATCCTACTCTCTGTCTTACCTCTAATTCTTTCAATAATAACCCTGCCATACACTTTACCTTGTATACTCAGTAAACTTATTCCCCTATAATTTTTACACTCTCTTTTATCCCCCTTCCCTTTATATAAAGGAACTATACATGCTCTCTGCCAATCCCTAGGTACCTTACCCTCTTTCATACATTTATTAAACAAAAATACCAACCACTCCAGCACTATATCCCCCCTGCTTTTAACATTTCTGTCATGATTCCGTCAATTCCAGCTGCTTTACCAACTTTCATTCTACGTAATGCCTCACGCACCTCCCCCACACTCACATCCTGCTCTTCTTCACTCCTAAACGATGTTGTACCTACCTGGCCAGTACATGAAATTACCGCCTCCCTTTTTTCATCGACATTTAAAAGTTCCTCAAAATATTCCCGCCATCTACCCAATACCTCCAGCTCCCCATCTACTAACTTCCCTACTCTGTTTTTAACTGACAAATCCATTCGTTCCCTAGGCTTTCTTACCTTGTTTATCTCACTCCAAAAAATTTTCTTGTTTTCAGCAAAATTTCTTGACAGAGCCTCTCCCATTCTTTCATCCGCTCTTCTTTTGCACTCTCTCACCACTCTCTTCACCTTTCTTTTACTCTCCATATACTCTGCTCTTCTATTAACACTTCTGTTTTGTAAAAACCTCTCATAAGCTACCTTTTTCTCTTTTATCACACCCTTTACTTCTTCATTCCACCACTCACTCCTCTTTCCTCCTGCACCCACCCTCCTATAGCTACAAACTTCTGCCCCACAATCTAATACTGCATTTTTAAAACTATCCCAACTGTCTTCAACCCCCCCACTACTCATACTTGCACTAGCCCACCTTTCTGCCAATAGTTGCTTATATCTTACCCTAACTTCCTCCTCCCTTAGTTTATACACTTTTACCTCTCTCTTACTTGCTGTTGCCATTTTCTTTTTGTCCCATCTACCTTTTACTCTAACTGTAGCTACAACCAAATAATGATCTGATATATCCGTTGCCCCTCTATAAACATGTACATCCTGAAGCCTACACATCAACCTTTTATCCACCAATACATAATCCAACAAACTACTTTCCTTACGTGCTATATCATACCTTGTATATTTATTTATCCTCTTTTTCATAAAATATGTATTACTTATTACCAAACCTCTTTCTGCACATAGTTCAATTAATGGTTCCCCATTTACATTTACCCCTGGCATCCCAAATTTACCTACTACTCCCTCCACAACATTTTTACCCACTTTAGCATTAAGATCCCCAACCACAATTACTTTCTCACTTGGTTCAAAACTCCCCACACACTCACTCAACATTTCCCAAAATCTCTCTCTCTCCTCTACACTTCTCTCTTCTCCAGGTGCATAAACACTTACTATAACCCACTTTTCACATCCAACCTTTATTTTACTCCACATAATCCTTGAATTTATACATTTATATTCCTTCTTTACCTGCCATAACTGATTATTCAACATTATTGCCACTCCTTCTTTAGCTCTAACTCTATTTGAAACCCCTGACCTAATCCCATTTATTAATTAATTATTATTATTATATAATTTTATTATAATTGTTATTACTGCTTCTACTACTGTAAGTTAGGTCTGTGTTGGACATCACCTCTGATGAAATCTAAGAATTATGTAACTTGAACTTACAAAATTCAATGTCTTGGAACGATCACAACCATTCCTTCAACCCAGGGACCATCAGTACTATTCTGTCAACGAAGGGACCTTCACAACCTTTCTATCAACTCAGGGACCATCACTACTATTCTATCAACCCATGGACCTTCACAACCATTCCATCAACCCTGAGGCCTTCGCAATTATTCTTTGAACCAAGGGACCTTCACGACCATTCTATCAACCTAGTGATGTTCACAACCATTCTATCAACTCAGGGACCATCACTACTATTCTATCAACCCAGGGACCTTCACAACCATTCTATCAACCCAGGGACCTTCACAACCTTTCTATCAACTCAGGGACCATCACTACTATTTTATCAACCCTATGACCTTCGCAACCTTTCTATCAACTCAGGAACCTTCACAACTATTCTATCAACCCAGGGACCTTCTCAACTATTCTATCAACCCAGGGACCGTCACAACTATTCTATCAACCCAGGGGCCTTCACAACCATTCTTTCAACTCAGGGACCATCACTACTAATCTATCAACCCAGGGGCCTTCACAACTATTCTATCAACCCTAGGACGTTCACAACTATTATATCAACCCAGGAACCTTCACAATCATTCTATCAACCCAGGGACCTTCACAACTATTCTATCAACCCAGGGACCTTCACAACCATTCTTTCAACTCAGGGACCATCACTACTATTCTATCAACCCAGGTGCCTTCACAACCATTCTTTCAACTCAGGGACCATCACTACTATTCTATCAACCCAAGGGACCTTCACAACTATTCTATCAACCAAGTGACCATCACTACTATTCTATCAACCCAAGGGACCTTCACAACCATTCTATCAACCCATGGACCTTCACAACCATTCTATCAACACAGGGATTTACACTACCATTCTATCAACCGAGGGACCTTCACAACCATTCTATCAAACAAGGGACCATCACTACTAGTCTATCAACCCAGGGACTTTCTTACCATTCTATCATCCCAGTAACCTTCACAACCTTTCAATCAACCCATGGACCTTCACAACAATTCTTTTAACCCAGGGACCTTCACCACCATTTTTTCAGCCTAGGGACCTTTATAACCATTCTATCAACCCAGTGACCTTCACAACCATTCTATCCACCCATGGATTTTCACACTTATTCTGTCAACACTAGGACCTTCACAGTCATGTTAATCTGTGGTTATTGCAACTATTGAACTCGACTATATCAATGTCGTTTCAGAGTGTAATTTTGTAACCACATTTGCTAGTACACTCCATGAGAAAGCGGAGCAAAATTCTCTTTCCATAAGCTACGCTGTAGGCCATGCGTGTCTTAAGAGGTGACTAAAATTCCAGGAGCAAGGGGCTAGTAACCGCTTCTCCTGTACACTGGACCCTCGACTTTCGGTCGGTCCGAGTATTTATGATTTCAAGTTTCGATGGCTTTTTTCGGTCAAATTTTCCCTCGCCAACCGGTCATTCCCTCGACTATCGGTCCGGGTACCAGACTTGTCCGCCTGCCCGCGCTTGCGCGCCTCGCCGCGCAGGTGTCATGAGCCAGTCTAGCATTGTTTACCATTGAGAAAACATTACCCAGCGTGCTCATTCAAACATTTCACAATAAATTTATTTTGTTTATTGATGGTTTAGTGATTGTCACTGTGAAATAAGTCACCATGGGTCCAAAGAAGCTTCAAAAGTCGATACATAAAGGCTATAGCATAAAGGCTATAAGTCACTTTGTCTGACTCTCTTGGGTTATCCTAGGTTTTCTACACATATGCTACTATGTATGATAATCTATGTAACTGGATTTGTGTACACCTGAATAAACTTACTTACTTAAGTAAGTTAAGCGATTAAGCAATAGAAAATGACGACACAAAACTTAACTCCTACAATGTTGTTTGAGGAATATAGGGGCACTGACAAGAGCGCCGCCCTCTGCCACCATCTCCTCCAAGGTAAGTATAAATATTTCTTATTTATATAAGTGTGAATATTTCTTATTTATAAATTAAAGTGTAAATATTTCTTATTTATAAATTAAAGTGTAAATACGTGTATTTCTTATTTATAAATTATGCACGTTGTTTGTGTGATAGTGGTGGTGGCTTTCTGCTGCCGCCAACCACCACCACGGCTTATGGTCAGTGGCCCTTATACCCAACAACAACAACACACTACCACCAGTCCTTACATTCGTAATGACATGTTTTATTCATTCTAGAGTTTATATCATGTTTCTATGTTATTAATATTGTTTATTATGTCATATTAGATGAATTGTGCTAGATAAATAAGCTGTAGAGTTGATATTATTGTCATATTGAAGGACTATCTTGTCCTGCCTCCAAACAAACTCTCCTGACTCTCTCATACGCCAACAAGAGTCTTCAATAAAGGTAAAACTTATTTAACTGTTCATTTGTCCATTATAATTAGTGCTTTATATTTATTTCTAATTGTTTTCTGTATGTAAAACTATAATTAGTGCTTTATATTTATTTCTCATTGTTTTCTGTATGTAAAACTATAGTATTTATTCTTTAAAAAATGAATTTTTTATGAATATTTTTGGGTGGAAATGGATTAATTGTATTTACATTATTTCTTATGGGAAATAAGGTTTCGACTTTCGAACAATTCGAGTTAAGGTCTAGCTCCTGGAATAGATTATGACCGAAAGTCGAGGGTTCACTGTATACATTATTAAATTTAAAGATAAAGATTCTAACACAAAGTGGTACTTGTCGCAGTTGCTCTTTGCTGATGACACTGTGCTTTTTGGAGATTCTGAAGAGAAGTTGCATAGGTTGGTGGATGAGTTTGGTAGGGTATGTAAAAGAAGGAAATTGAAAGTGAATATAGGGAAGAATAAGGTGATGAGGATAACAAAAAAAATTAGGAAACAAAAGACTGGATATCAGATTGGAGGGAGAGCGTATGGCAGAGGTGAATGTTTTCAGATATTTTGGAGTGGACGTGTCAGCAGATGGGTCTATGAAAGATGAGATGAATCATAGAATTGATGAGTTGATAAAGGTGAGTGGTGCACTGAGGAGTCTGTGGAGACAAAGAACTTTATCCATGGAAGCAAGGAGGGAAATATATGAGAGTATCGTTAAATCAATGCTCTTATATGGGTGTGAAGCATGGGTGGTGAATGTTGCAACAAGGAGAAGGCTGGAGGCAGTAGAGATGTCATGTCTGAGGGCAATGTGTGGTGTGAATATAATGCAGAGAATCCGTAGTTTGGAGATTAGGAGGAGGTGTTGGATTATCAAAATTATTATCCAGAGGGCAGAGGAGGGGTTATTGAGGTGGTTCGAAGATGTTGAGAGAATGGAACAAAATACGTAGAATGACTTCGAGAGTGTATTAATCTGTAGTGGAGGGAAGGCGGGGTAGGGGTTGGCTTAGGAAAGGTTGGAGGGAGGGGGTAAAGGAGGTTTTTTGTGTGAGGGGCTCCTATCTAACACGCTCATGCAAGCATGCCTGAGCATGTTTAATAGGAGTGAATAGAGACAGATGGTTTTTAGGACTTGACATGCTGTTCAAGTGTGACCAAGGGAACATTTGTGAAGGGATTCAGGGAAACCGGCCGGCCGGACTTGAGTCCTGGAGATGATTAGTTAGTTTAATATCTTTATTATACACCCCATACCCATCCTGTGGGCGGTAGTCAAAAGATTACAGAGGTACATAATGGTTCCATGGACTGGATCCTTAAGTTTTGATAGCTGAACAAGTTACTAAGGTAATGGGAAGTTCAGTGCCTGCACTCTCAAGGAGAGGTGTTAATATTGCAGTTTTATTACTGTAGTGTAAGCACTCCTCTGGCAAGACAGTGATGGAGTGAATGATGAAAGTTTTTCTTTTTCAGGCTACCCTGCCTTGGTTGGAAATGGGTGATGTGCTATTAATAAAAAAGAGAAGCTTTTGTTTATCTTTTTAGGTCACCCTGCCTCTGTGGAATATGGCGAGTTTATTGAAAAAAAAATTGCTAGTACACTGAGGTACATTGCTTACTTCCCTATAATTCTTATACAATTACTTACCCCATTTTCCCTTATACAAAAGAACTAAGGTTACTCACTGCCAGTCCTTAGGTATCTTCTCCCCTTTCATGCATATTTTGAACAATTGCACCAGCCACTCCAAAACTATAACCCTACCTACTTTTAATATTTCTGTCTTAGTCCCATTTCCGCAGCTACACTTTACCTCCTTTCATTGTACCACTGCCTCTCGTACCTTCCCCAGACTCGCATCTGGTTCTGTTAGTATTTATAAATAACTACTGTACTGTATATCTTTACTTATACAGTGAATTAAGATTCAGAACTTTTTACTTTACAGGACAGTTATGCATTTAGTAGTGGAAGGGGAAAGAGTGGAAGTGTTCCATGTATTGATCGAACATGACAATCTGCGCCTAGAGCTGAGAGACAAGTTTGGATATCCGCCTTTGTGGTATGCTCTGACAAACAGCACAGATTTTGCTGATGGATCATTTGCTGCACTTCTTATCAAGAAAGGTGCATCACCAGATGCAGTAAGTTCAACTTCACTTTCATACCTGTTTCTTGGTGATATAAGAGGAATTAGTAAGACAAAAGCTGCTTTTGACATATTTTATCTTTTAAATTGAATTTAATGTTTTATGAATTATTTTAATATTTAATATTTTTTTATGAATTATTTTACTATGTTTAAAATTATTTACAGTAAATTATTTTAAGTATTTAGTTTATACAGAATATGAAAGTGGCAGACATGTCATTGCTATGATTTTCTTAAAACTTAAGTCATGACTTAACTACAAAATTCAGTATTTCATAGTTAAGTACATATGTACTATTGGTAGTTTCTTGAAATGTGTTCTAAATTCTGTATGTTAAGAAATTTTTCAGATTTTTATCATTCATCTCAAGATCTGATGAGCTGCTTATGCTATAAAATATATAAAGATAAATGTCCTTTGTTAATGACAGCCACTTTATGTTCCATTACTTTAATTAAAGTTTCTGACCTTAACACAGTACAATGGACCCCCGGCTAACGATCAAAATTCATTGCAGAAGCCTGCTCAAGTGCCATTACCGAACGAATTTACTTCCTTAAGAAATAATGTCACGTACGTTAGTCTATTTCAGACCCCCAAAAATACACTTCCACAAGCACTTACAATATTATACTTACATAATTGTACGATTTCCGGGGTGATCGTTAGCCGGGGGTCCACTGTAGTCCTGATTTTGGATAATGTCAGTTATCTGATGTAGTTACTTCACTTATAATGTAACATCTGACCTACTTCACATTTCATCGCCTCTTGATGCTGTGAAGAACTCTTCATCCAAAGGATTTGAACTATCCTCTCTTTCCTTAGATCAGTTCTGATTACCTCCCATTTCCCTGGCACTGTATGACCCTGACATGTTTTCCATTCCCCTTCCCCCATGAATGCAACAGTAATTGGATTTTATCTGATATGAATAATAGGTGAATGTACATGATGTATATGAATGACACATTGGTGTATTTCAGCATCCCTGAGTTTACTGATATTTGTTGCGAAAAGTATAAACAAATTTTGTGTTTTCATAAGTACAGTGGAACCTCGGTACTCGAACAGTTCCGTACTTGAACAATTCAGTATTCGAATGCTTTGTTCAATAAACAAATTACTCGGTAGTTGACCATTTGCTCAGCACTCGACCAAACAAACAGGACCTGCCAGAACTTCGCTGTAAACTATTTTGTGTTTCTCCGCATTTATTGGTGTTTTTTATATTAGTTGTATAAATAAGTCACCATGGGGCCTCAGAGGGTTAATGATAACAGCCAACCAAAAAGAAAATTGGTAGGGAAAAATTTGTTCTGTACTCGAACAGATCAGCACTAACAGCCTTCTGGAATCAATTAAGTTAAAGTGCCGAGGTTCCACTATAATTTATTCACCTCAGGTTCTTAAAAAATGCTACATCAAGTTCACTTAAAAATTTAACTTTGAAGCATCAATATTCAGGATTTTTATAATGGAATAAATTTATGACACCTGTTGATGGATAGTGATAAAAAGACTCAAGAAAACATAAGTGAACTGTCTCAAATTTACTTGAGGAATTTCAATACATGTGAACAAAATATTGTGTACTTCAATAAATAAGGTTCTTTCATTTTACTCAAGTCTTTTTATAATTAGTTTTATAAGGTGTTCTTCATATAACTGTTGGATACTGTACCTGGCAAATTTGAGAGCAAATTTTATCTAATTTATATAAAGCCCATTTACATCAATCTTAGTGTACAAATTTCCTAGTATATTCCTTACTGGAACATGGATTATTGTCTATTTTGTTGAGTGTAGAGTGAGTCATAATATCTTATGTGTATCTTATAACTTGAGTACAAACATTCCAAGCAGCCAGAAATTGATAAAGAAAACTGAAGTTGAAGACAAAGTGGTCACTGTTTTTACCTGGATTTAAAAACAATGAATATTAAAAACAGTGTTCATGTATGACAATGATTTTGATTCAGGAAGATTTTTTTAGCTTTTCATTTCCATAGGTTGTGGGCACCAATGGGGAGTCTATCCTCCATCTTGTGGCACGCAATGGTCTGGAAGAAGCAGGTCTGTTTCTCACCACACAAGGTGCTAATTGTAACGTAGTCAACGCTGATGGAGAAAGTCCACTGCACGTGTCATGTACTGTTGGTCTGCCTTCACTCACTACAGCACTCCTCCAGGTCAGCCTTTCTTCTCCATGCAGATAGCTATTATATGATTGATATCATTTTACACTTAAATGTTAATCTATTTTTTCTTATAACAGTATGTATATAAATGCATTTTTGGTAATACTGTACTGTATTAGGTTACATATTAGACTTCTTCATTAATGATTGTAAAATATACAGTTTTTTCTTCTTCTTCTTTCAACAAATCGGCCATATCCTACAGAAGCAGGGTGGCCCAAAAAGAAAAACAAAAGTTTCTCTTTTTAACTTCAGTAATGTATACAGGAGAAAGGGTTACTAGCCCCTTGCTCCCGGCATTTTAGTCAACTTTTACGACATGCATGGCTTACAGAGGAAGAATTCTGTTCCACTTTCCCATGGAGATAAGAGGAAATAAGAACAAGAACTAGTAAGAAAATAGAAGAAAACCCAGAGGGGTGTGTATATATATGCTTGTACATGAATGTGTAGTATGACCTAAGTGTAAGTAGAAGAAACATGTTTATGAGACAGAAAAAAGACACCAGCAATCCTACTATCATGTAAAACAAATACAGGCTTTCGTTTTACACTTACTTGGCAGGACGGTAGTACCTTCCTGGGCGGTTTCTGTCTACCAACCTACTACCTAGGACCATCCTACTACCTAGTTACATCGAAAAACTAGTTTTTCGATGTAATAAAAAATAAAAAAAATGTCAGTAAGATATTGTCAATTTATGTTACTGTATAAAGAAAATGTATTTTAAAAATCTATTAGTACAAATACTTTAAAAAAATACATATCTTTACTTACAAAAAATAAGTGGCCTAGGTTTAAAGTTTAATGGAAAGCCACCGATTATGCAGAGTAATTCAGACCTACTAAGGTATGAATAATTGTCAAAACTACTGCACAGTAGCTTAGTCATCTAAACTGAACTGACAGTTGTTATTACATTAATAATTGGGTAGTGACAATATTATATCATGTTAATTAATATAATAGTCATAAACAGTCACTTAACATGGTAATCATATAAGGTTAATGAGTTGATTATTTTTAACAAACTGCATCTCCTACCAAGGTAGGGTAACCCAAGAAAAAAAGGGAATGCGTTCACCATCATTCATTCAGTAGCTGTCTTGTTAGAAGTGTGCTGACATCACAGTTCAAATGACCTTCCAGACTGTAATATCTTCACCCCTCTTTTAGAGTGCAGGCACTGTGTTTCTCACCTCCAGAACTCAAGTCTTGCTAACCAGTTTCTCTGAATCCCATCACAGATGTTACCTTGTTTACACTCTTTGCATTACTCTAATCTAACCTGTTCACATAAACAAGCCCCTATCACTCAAAACCTCTATCCCTTCCCTGAAACTCATCCTTGGATGACTCATATCTCTTCTTCATTTCACTCTCCACTCTCCTAACCTAAGCCTCACCTTCTGCGTAAGTAACTCTTTACTGGTTGTAGTATTCTTTACTGCTTTTAGTAACCTTCCATACATTTTCAACATCTTATTGTAAGCCTTTTTCTAAATTCATAAATGCGACAAACAGGTCCTTACCTTTATCTAAGTATTATTCACTTAACATGCTCAAATGTCAACATTTAATCTACACATCCCCTACACTTCCTAAAGCCTCCTTGTTCCTCTACAGTCTTAATTTCTGGCTTACCCTTAACTAATAATAATTCTCCTATACACTTTACCTAGTTTACTCAGCTACGTATTCTTCTATAATTTTTACACTTTCTCTCATGTCCCTTTTTTCATTATGTAAAGGAACTATGCAAGTTCTCTGCCAATCGTTAGCTGCAGTACGTTCCCTTCTTTCATACATGTATTGAACAAATACACCAGCTACGTACTCCAGAACTATATTATGTGGTGTTTAGAAAATAACGTGTGAGTCTGCAACATGTAATCATTTGCAGTACCATATATAATCAGATATTACGCAAGATGCTTTACTAAATAAATATTCCTGAATAATGTCCTGTCTTACGAGTTCAAGCCACCAAAAAAAAAGAGGACATAATCAAAATAATAATAAAATTATTCATTCTATTATCATCATTAGTGATGGAATTAAGGAGAGTATGTAAAAGAAGGAAATTTAAAGTAAACATAGGAAAGAGCATGGTGATTAGAGAAAAAAAATCTAGGCCATGAAAGATTGGAAATCAGATTTGAAGAAGGGTGTATGTAGGAAGTAAATGTTTTGATACATTTGTGTGTGGACTTGTTGACAGATAGGTCTGTGAAAGATAAGGTGAACCATGGAATAGATGAGGAGGAAAAAAAAAGGTGCTTAGTGTGTTGAAGTATGTGTTAAAAGAAAGAAGTTTATCTATGGAGGCAATAATGGGAACGTACCAGAGTATAATGGTACCAACACTTTTATATAGGTGTGAAACATGGGTTTTAAACATTGCAACAAGGAGGAGGCTTGAGGCAGTGGAGAAGTCTTGTTAAAGTGCAGTGCTTGGTGTGATTACCATGCAGAAAATTAAGATCGTGGAAATTACTAAGTTTGGGATTACCAAAAGTATACAGTGGTACCTCGGTTAACGATATTTTTTCGTTCGAGAATGCTGTTCAAGTGCCATTACCAAACGAATTTATCCCCATAAGGAATAATGTAAAATAGACTAGTCCTTTTAGACCCCCAAAAATACACTTACAAAAGCATTTAAAAAAATAAACTTACATAAAAGGGCGAGTTTGGGAACCATCGTTAACCGAGGTACCACTGTAATTCAAGATGGCTGAGGAGAGGTTGCTGATATGATTTGAGCACTTAATCCTTTCATTGGCCATCACATAGATCTACATAGTTAATGCCAGAGTCACTCACATAGATCGATGTTTTGAGCACAGCTTCCCCAGATAAGCTGTGAGCAGTAAATTTTGGCTTAGATATGTGGTAATGGGTTTGTATGGTGAGTGTGCACAGTATAAAAAAATTCTGTCCCACATGATGCATAATGGGAAAAGCAAAACTAATCCATTTGCTAAATTTAAATAGCAACTTTAAGGTGCTTTCTAAGATAGTTTTTATAGTTTTATTGGTTGTTTCTTGGCATCATTTTATAGAATGTAAGATATACTACTGAAATAGAAATCAATTTAGTTGGTTTCAAGATTGCAAGTAGCTTAAAATTGGGCTCAAAGTGGCAGAAACATTCATTTTTTTTCTAATTTTCCTGAAGATGGGTAAGGCTGCTCTGCACCCCCATCTGTTTTATGAATTTTAATAGGTGTGATTCAATTATTAGGACACCATAAACCATGACCAGTTATTCCTGGTTATATTTTACTATCTGAGAAATAGGGTAAATCTTTCATATTTTGTGTGATGAGGAATTCAAAGTAGAAGGCCAGTGTAATATAGGAGATGCCCAGGGACATGATTAATGAACAGAAAAAATGTTAGTTTTAGTGCCAGGAATGTCTACCACACTCATCTTGCAGCCTTTCAGCATAAAAATGTTATCACTGGATGCTACCAAATCTTCACAAATCTAAATTAATTTAAAGGAGAGTGATTAAAGATGAAACACAATTTAGGGCAGGTTTAGTGCTTTCCCTAAATACAGTAAAATCCTACCAATTAAAACAACACAATTTTGGATCTTTTGTCACTTATACTGTACTCAGTTATTGTACTTGGCTTATTCTTAAACCCTGAAACTATCTCTCTGGTACAAGACAGTTTCTCTGACTGTACTTGTATAGCTCTGCTGCCACTTGCATGAACACAAGACCTTTAAATGATGAATTTTTTTTTTTGCTCTGCACAGGTATTTGATATACATAAATGTTTAAAATTTAGGGAACAAGGGGCTAGTAACCCCTTCTCCTGTATACATTACTAAAGTTAAAAAGAGAAACTTTTGTTTTTCTTTTCGGGCCACCCTGCCTCGGTGGGATGCAGCTGGTGCTTCAAAGAAGAAGTTTGAAATTTATTGTAGACTGGTGTTATTGTAGTTTACTTTTTGCAGATAGGAGCAAACCCAAATTTCCAAACTTACTCGGCCACACCAAAGAGCAAAGCACTGGCATCAAATGATCCATTTACAGAAGATGAGGATGAAAATGATTCACTATTACCGACGCTAATTTTCCGCGAAACTGCCCTTCATCGAGCCATCAGAAACAATAATGAAGGTGATATAAGAGCAATCTTGGACCACAAAGGTAAGAATGTGAAAGTGATTTGTAATATGATGTTATAACATATGTATGTTAATCTAACTCTGATTGATATTTAACATTAGTGTAATTTAACAATAATTTGAGGATTGCTCTGAAGCTTTGCATGCATGCACATATGCACATGCATACATGCATGCACGCGCACACACACTCACATGCACACGTGAATAAACAAACAAACAAATAAGGCCACAGTGAGTGTGCAGGTAACTCACTGCATGCTACTTACTAGGCATGGTGTACTGCCTTCATTGAACATCATAGTGTTCATGTGTTCAGTGGTGTCACAAGTGATGGATACGTATATCAATTTTGTACATGACTGGAATCCTCTGATATAATCTCCAATCTACATGTCACACAGGTTTAATAAACACAATGGAACCATCACCAGCTGGTGTGATTAACATTTTTTTTTTTTTCAACATGTTGGCCGTCTCCCATCGAGGCAGGGTGACCCAAAAAGAAAGAAAATCCCCAAAAAGAAAATACTTTCATCATCATTCAACACTTTCACCACACTCATACATAATCACTGTCTTTGCAGAGGCGCTCAGATACGACAGCTGAGAATAGTCCCTCCCAGCTGTCACTATCCCAGACCCCTCCTTTAAAGTGCAGGCATTGTACTTCCCATTTCCAGGACTCAAGTCCAACTAAATCAATTAACTGGTTTCCCTGAATCCCTTCACAAAATGTTACCCTGCTCACACTCCAACAGCTCGTCAGGTCCCAAAAACCATTCGTCTCCATTCACTCCTATCTAACACGCTCACACATGCTTGCTAGAAGTCCAAGCCCCTCGCCCACAAAACCTCCTTTACCCCCTCCCTCCAACCTTTTCTAGGACGGCCCCTACCCCGCCTTCCTTCCCCTACAGATTTATACGCTCTCCAAGTTATTCTACTTTGATCCATTCTCTCTAAATGACCAAACCACCTCAACAACCCCTCTTCTGCCCTCTGACAAATACTTTTAGTAACTCCACACCTTCTCCTAATTTCCATAAGCACAGTATCATCAGCAAAAAGTAACTGTGTCAACTCCCTTTTTGCATTTAATTCCCCATAATTTAATCCCACCCCTTTCCCCAACACCCTAGCATTTATTTTTTTTACAACCCCATCTATAAATATATTAAACAACCATGGTGACATTATACATTCCTGTCTAAGACCTACTTTTACCGGGAAGTAATCTCCCTCTCTCCTACACACCCTAACCTGAGCCTCACTATCCTCATAAAAACTCTTTACAGCCTTCAGTAACTTACTACCTATTCCATACACTTGCAACATTTGCCACATTGCTACCCTATCCACTCTATCATATGCCTTTTCTAAATCCATAAATGCAATGAAAACTTCTCTACCTTTATCTAAATACTGTTCACATACAGTGGACCCCCGAGTAACGAGCACCCCGGAAATCGTACAATTATGTAAGTATAATATTGTAAGTGCTTTTGTAAGTGTATTTTTGGGGGTCTGAAATGGACTAACCTACTTGACATTATTTCTTAAGGGAGTAAATTTGTTCGGTAATGGCACTTGAGCAGGCTTCTGGAATGAATTTTGCTCGTTACTCGGGGGTCCACTGTATATGCTTCACTGTAAACACTTGATCTACACATTCCCTACCCACTCTAAAGCCTCCTTTCTCATCTGCAATCCTACTCTGTCTTACCTCTAATTCTTTCAATAATAACCCTGCCATACACTTTACCTGGTATACTCAGTAAACTTCTTCCCCTATAATTCTTACAATCTCTTTTATCCCCTTCCCTTTATATAAAGGAACTATACATGCTCTCTGCCAATCCCTAGGTACCTTCCCCTCTTTCATACGTTTATTAAACAAAAATACCAACCACTCCAACACTATATCCCCCCCTGCTTTTAACATTTCTGTCATGATCCCGTCAGTTCCAGCTGCTTTACCCCCTTTCATTCTACGTAATGCCTCACGCACCTACCCCACACTCACATCCTGCTCTTCTTCACTCCTAAACGATGTTGTACCTCCCTGGCCAGTGCATGAAATTACCGCCTCCCTTTTTCATCGACATTTAAAAGTTCCTCAAAATATTCCCGCCATCTACCCAATACCTCCAGCTCCCCATCTACTAACTCCCCTACTCTGTTTTTAACTGACTAATCCATTCGTTCCCTAGGCTTTCTTACCTTGTTTATCTCACTCCAAAATTTCTTGTTTTCAGCAAAATTTCTTGACAGAGCCTCTCCCATTCTTGCATATGCTCTTCTTTTGCACTCTCTCACTACTCTCTTCACCTTTCTTTTACTCTCCATATACTCTGCTCTTCTATTAACACTTCTGTTTTGTAAAAACCTCTCATAAGCTACCTTTTTCTCTTTTATCACACCCTTTACTTCTTCATTCCACCACTCACTCCTCTTTCCTCCTGCACCCACCCTCCTATAGCCACAAACTTCTGCCCCACATTCTAATACTGCATTTTTAAAACTATCCTAACTCTCTTCAACCCCCCCACTACTCATACTTGCACTATCCCACCTTTCTGCCAATAGTTGCTTATATCTCACCCTAACTTCCTCCTCCCTTAGTTTATACACTTTTACCTCTCTCTTACTTGCTTTTGTCATTTTCTTTTTGTCCCATCTACCTTTTACTCTTACTGTAGCTACAACTAAATAATGATCCGATATATCCGTTGCCCCTCTATAAACATGTACATCCTGAAGCCTACCCATCAACCTTTTATCCACCAATACATAATCTAACAAACTACTTTCATTACATGCTATATCATACCTTGTATACTTATTTATCCTCTTTTCCATAAAATATGTATATTACTTATTACCAAACCTCTTTTTACACATAGCTCAATTAATGGTTCCCCATTTACATTTACCCCTGGCACCCCAAATTTACCTACTACTCCTTCCACAACATTTTTACCCACTTTAGCATTAAGATCCCCAACCACAATTACTTTCTCACTTGGTTCAAAACTCCCCACACACTCGCTCAACATTTCCCAAAATATCTCTCTCTCCTCTACACTTCTCTCTTCTACAGGTGCATAAACACTTACTATAACCCACTTTTCACATCCAACCTTTATTTTACTCCACATAATCCTTGAATTTATACATCTATATTCCCTCTTTACCTGCCATAACTGATTATTCAACATTATTGCCACTCCTTCTTTAGCTCTAACTCTATTTGAAACCCCTGACCTAATCCCATTTATTTCTTCCCACTGAAACTCTCCTACCCCCTTCAGCTTTGTCTCACTTAAAGCCAGGACATCCAGCTTCTTTTCATTCATAACATCTACAATCATCTCTTTCTTATCATTCACACAACATCCACGCACATTCAAACATCCCACTTTGACGGTTTTCTTCTTTTTCTTTTTAGTAAGCTATACAGGAAAAGGGGTTACTAGCCCATTGTTCCTGGCATTTTAGTTGACTTTTACAACACATATGGCTTACGGAGGAAAGATTCTTATTCCACTTCCCCATGGATATGAAAGGAAAAGCAATAAGAACAAGAACTATTAAGATAAAATCAAAGAAAACTCAGATGAGTGTGTATACATAAATGTGTACATGTATGTGTAGCGTGACCTAAGTGTAAGTAGAAGAAGCAAGACGTACCTGAAATCTTGCATGTTTATGAGACAGAAAAAAGACACCAGCAATCCTACCATCATGTAAAACAAATACAGGCTTTCGATTACACTCACTTGGCAGGACGGTAGTACCTCCCTGGGTTATTGCTGACTACCAACCTACTACTAAACCTACACATATACACTTTTATTTGTCTGGACCCTCCTACCTAGCTCTGGACTAGGTGTTAGGGACCCACCTGGAGAAATCTTTGGTCTGTTCTTCATAAATGTAATAATTTAAAAGCCTGGAAGCTAAATCATATAGATAGACAAAAATAGTTCATCTCATGTCAATGTTTTACTCATATTTACTTATGTTTGAGAAGAATATATAGTGGGAACTCATTTTGTTCTTCACATCCACTGTAATGTTTCTCTCTTTCATAGGTGTAAGTCACTAAATTCTTTTGGGAAAACGCAGAGAAGACAGAGTTTTTGCATAATGGCAAACAGTGCCTGATAGTATAAGAGAAAGTTAGTGAAACTAGTGTATATGGTACAGGATCATCATAGGTCTCCATATCCAAAAAGAAAATTTTAAACATTAATTGACAAATCAAATAATAAAAATGACAATGTCTCAGTCACCACTGCACCAGGGAGGGATTGCTTGTTGTGCAGTGCTTGTGTTCATACACTGTAGTAGAATGACCTAATTCTTGCAGTCGTAGCAGTGGTTAGCAATGTTTTTCCATCATTGCTCGCTTTCAGTGTTTGAACGCCCACTGCCATACAAGTTTTATACAACAGTTTTCAAATTTAATTCATTCCAGATGTTGATTCGACAACCAAAATCGATGACAACCAAAGCAATTTTTCCCATAAAGAATAATGTAAATATAATTAATTTGTTCCAGACCCCAAATGACATTATAATATGTTAATAATGTTCTAACTATGTGGAGAAACTTGAATGATAAGACTTACTGCAAGCATTTAATAAGAAATACATGGCAATTAGGAGGAGTACTTATCTTAATATCTGACAGCTATTATGATAAGTACCGTGTGTCGACCTACACACTGCAGTACATATAAGGTTGATGCAAGTGAAAATAGGACCTACCTAGCTCATGTAACAAGAGCTTGTATGTACAAGCTAGTATGCCCACTTGTATATACAAGTGGGCAGGTACTGTGGTAAGGAGCAGTGTGTCTTGTGATGCCTCATCCAACATATGTTTCTGATCTGTGTTTCATTTACAATGTTGCTTGGTAAGGAACACATGCAGCCCGTTTACAACCCCTTCTGAGAGGGTTAGCCCTCTCTGAGAGGGCTACCCCCTTTAGAGAGGGTCATTATGCCCCCTTCAAGAAGGGAGAATTGCCCCCTTCTTACTGGAGGTTTTTCTCCACAAACTACTACATAAAACATTGTATAAAATTATGCAGCACAGGGAAACTGTAAAAATGAATACTAAATGGAAATTTAACTGAAATACTGTACAGTAAATGAAAATTTAACTGCTTCTTACCTGTCAGAGAAGAGCTAATGGCATACTGGAAGCCTCATACCTCAGCCTCTACGTACTCTTGGAAATCAGTAACATACCTCTCAACAGCCACTTTGTCAGCACTGGCAGCCTCCCCATGCTTAGCCATACTATGAATGCCACTTCTTTTCTTAAAATTATCAAATCAACCCCCTGCTAGCCTTGAAGGATTAAGTTTCTGCACTTGTTCCATTTTTTTTTTCGTGAGGTCATCATACAACTGCCTCGCTTTTTCACAAATAATGGCCTCATAAACACTATCACTGTGTAACTGTTTTTCATTTATCCAAATCAACAAGAGTTTTTCAACCTCAATAATTTGTGGCCTTTGCCTTGATATGACTGTCTTGCCTTTTGCAAGGTCAGCTGCTTTAATTTTTTTCCCCTTGGCTCAGTATCGTGCTGATAGTAGATGCTGATTTATCAAAAAGTTTTGCTATATCAACCACACAAAGCCGATCTTCATACTTTTCAATAACTTCTTTTTTAAACTCAACAGTTCTTTTTACAACTTTTATTTTTGCTGTCATCTCTTTATACTTTTTTGGACCCATGATGGCTTATCTCACAATAAAAAAACAAACACCAAAACTGCAAAATAACAAGGAAAGTTCACAAGATGCACAACAAAAGCTCAAGAGATATTTACAGTATACACAAGTTAGTGGCTTTACTGACTCATACCCACTCTCTCAACCCACTGTCCGGTGCGCATTCTGTAATGGAAAGACGAAGTGTAAACTGCTGTGATTAATAGTGGTGACTCAATGTAACTTTTATTCAAAGTCGAAGGAACTGTAAAGCTCTACTAGTGAAAATAATATAGATAGTTGAGAAGACAGATTTCTGAGAACCACACATTTTCTTTTGGCATGATCACTTACTTTAGATATAGGTAGTAGGTTGGTAGACAGCAACCGCCCAGGGAGGTACTACCGTCCTGCCAAGTGAGTGTAAAACGAAAGCCTGTATTTGTTTTACATGATGGTAGGATTGCTGGTGTCTTTTTTGTCTCATAAACATGCAAGATTTCAGGTATGTCTTGTTACTTCTACTTACACTTAGGTCACACTACACATTCATGTACAAGCATATATATATACACACCCCTCTGGGTTTTCTTCTTTTTTCTTACTAGTTCTTGTTCTTATTTCCTCTTATCTCCATGGGGAAGTGGAACAGAATTCTTCCTCCGTAAGCCATGCGTGTCGTAAGAAGCGATTAAAATGCAGGGAGCAAGGGGCTAGTAACCCCTTCTCCTGTATATATTACTAAATGTAAAAGGAGAAACTTTCATTTTTCCTTTTGGGCCACCCCGCTTCGGTGGGAAACTGCCGACGTGTTGAAAGAAAGAAGAAGACTTACTTTAGAAGCCATTGTTAATTGCACTTTATTTAATACAGTATGTTAACAAAGTCACACAAAATACAGTGGTACCTCGACTTACGTTGTTATCACCTTACGTTATATTCGATATCCGTTACTTATAACGTAAGAAATTTGTATGCGACATCCGTTGTTTGATTCGTCTTACGCCTTTCGTACCGGACCTGTTCGCTTGGAGCCCAGCTGAGCGCGCACTCCAGGGAGCGTCAGTGTGCTATTGTTTACAAGCGAGAGCGACCACCCACCCACACCCACGCATTCATACCAGTATATTGTCATTATTCCACTGTTTTTAGTGCTTGCAACTGCTAAATAAGCTACCATGGGTCCAAGGAAAGATCCTAGTGCTAAGCCTGTGGCAAAGAGGAACAGAAATATATTTACGATAGAAATGAAGAAGGAGATAATAGAAAAATATGAAAGTGGAGTGCGTATCAGTGAGCTGGCCAGGCTGTATGGTAAACCCTATTCTACCATCTCTACCATTGTGGATAAGAAATATTTAAGTAAAATCAAGGAAGCTGTTGTTGCAAAAGGTGCATCTGTGATCACAAAACACAGACCACAAGTGCTGGAAAATGTGGAAAGGTTGTTGTTGGTGTGGATCAACGAGAAACAGTTAGCAGGAGATACTGTTTGGAGGAATAATATGTGAAAAAGCAAGGCAGTTGCATGATGATCTCCTTAAGAAAATGCCTGCAACGAGTGAAGTGAGCGAATTTAAAGCCAGCAGAGGCTGGTTTCAAAAATTTAAGAAGCGTATTGGCATACATAGTGTTGTGAGGCATGGTGAGGAGCCAGTTGTGACAAAAGTGCGGCTGAAAAATATGTGCCTGAATTCCAGGAGTACATAGAGGCTGAACAATTCCTCCCCCAACAAGTGTTTAATTGTGATGAAACAGGCCTGTTTTGGAAGAAAATGCCCAACAGGACCTACATTACTCAGGAGGAAAAGGCACAGCCAGGACATAAGCCTATGAAAGACAGGCTAACTTTGATGCTTTGTGCCAATGCCAGTGGTGATTGCAAAGTGAAGCCTTTACTAGTGTATCTTTTGAAAATCCGAGTGTTTGGCAGATGTGGTGTCAGCAAGTCTAACTTGTGTGTGATGTGGAAGTCTAACAAAAAGGCTTGGGTCACAAAGGACATTTTCTTAGATTGGTTCAATGAAGTGTTTGGCCCCAGTGTGAAGAAATATCTATTGGACAATAATTTGCCACTTAAGTGCCTCCTGATAATGGACAATGCTCCTTGTCATCCTCCAAACTTGGTAGGAAAATTGTGGAGGAGTTTAAATTCATCAAAGTGAAGTTATTTATTATTTTTTATTAACACATCGGCCGATTCCCACCAAGGCAGGGTGGCCCGAAAAGAAAACTTTCATCATCATTCACTCCATCACTGTCTTGCCAGAAGGGTGCTTTACACTACAGTTATAAAACTGCAACATTAACACCCCTCCTTCAGAGTGCCGGCACTGTACTTCCCATCTCCAGAACTCAAGTCCGGCCTGCCGGTTTCCTGAATCCCTTCATAAATGTTACTTTGCTCACACTCCAACAGCACGTCAAGTATTAAAACCATATGCCTCCATTCACTCCTATCAAATACGCTCACATGCTTGCTGGAAGTCCAAGCCCTCGCACACAAAACTTCCTTTACCCTCCCTCCAACCTTTCCTAGGCCGACCCCTACCCCGCCTTCCCTCCACTACAGATTTATACACTCTCGAAGTCACTCTGTCTCGTTCCATTCTCTCTACATGTCCAAACCACCTCAATAACCCTCCTCAGCTCTCTGAACAATCGTTTGGTAATCCTGCACCTCCTCCTAATTTCCAAACTCCGAATTCTCTGCATTATATTCACACCACACATTGACCTCAGACATGACATCTCCACTGCCTCCAGCCTTCTCCTCGTTGCAACATTCATCACCCATGCTTCACACCCATATAAGAGCGTTGGTATAACTATACTCTCATACATTCCCTCTTTACTTCCATGGACAAGGTTCTTTGTCTCCACAGACTCCGAAGTGCTCCACTCACCCTTTTCCCTCATCAATTCTATGATTCACCTCATCCTTCATAGACCCATCCGCCGACATATCCACTCCCAAATATCTGAATACATTCACCTCCTCCACTCTCTCCCTCCAATCTGATACCCAATCTTTCGTCACCTATTCTTTTTGTTATCCTCATACCTTACTCTTTCCTATATTCACTTTCAATTTTCTTCTTTTACACACCCTACCAAATTCATCCACCAACCTCTGCAGCTTCTCTTCAGAATCTCCCAAAAGCACAGTGTCATCAGCAAAAAGCAACTGTGACAACTCCCACTTTGTATTTGCTTCTTTATCTTTTAGCCCAACACCTCTTGCCAAGACCCTGCATTCACTTCTCTTACAACCCCATCTATAAATATATTGAACAACCACGGTGACATCACACATCCTTGTCTAAGGCCCACTTTTACTGGGAAATAGTCCCTTCCCTCCTACACCTCTAACCTGAGCCTCACTATCCTCATAAAAACTCTTCACTGCTTTCAGTAACCTTCCTCCTATTCCATACACCTGCAACATCTGCCACATTGCCCCCTATCTACCCTATCATACGCCTTTTCCAAATCCATAAATGCCACAAAAACATCTTTACCCTTATCCAAATACTGTTCACCTATATGTTTCACTGTAAACACTTGGTCTACACACCCCCTACCTTTCCTAAAGCCCCCTTGTTCATCTGCTATCCTGCTTTCTGTTTTACTCTTAATTCTTTCAATAATAACTCTACCATACACTTTACCAGGTACACTCAACAGACTTATTCCCCTATAATTTTTGCACTCTCTTTTGTCCCCTTTGCCTTTATACAAAGGAACAATACACGCTCTCTGCCAATCCCTAGGTACCTTACCCTCTTCCATACATTTATTAAATAATAGCACCAACCACTCAAAACTATATCCCCACCTGCTTTTAACATTTCTATCTTTATCCCATCAATCCCAGCTGCCTTACCCCTTTCATTCTACCCACTGCCTCACGAACTTCCCTACACCCACAACTGGCTCTTCCACACTCCTACAAGATGTTATTCCTCCTTGCCCTACACACGAAATCACAGCTTCCCTGTCTTCATCAACATTTAACAAATCCTCAAAATATTCTCTCCATCTTCCCGATACCTCTAACTCTCCATTTAATAACTCTCCTCTCCTATTTTTAACTGTCAAATCCATTTGTTCTCTAGGCTTCCTCAACTTATTAATCTCATTCCAAAACTTTTTCTTATTTTCAACAAAATTTGCTGATAACATCTCACCCACTCTCTCATCTGCTCTCTTTTACATTGCTTCACCACTCTTTTAACCTCTCTTTTTCTCTCCATATACTCTTCCCTCCTTGCATCACTTCTACTTTGTAAAAACCTCTCATATGCTAACTTTTCTCCCTTACTACTCTCTTTACATCATCATTCCACCAATCGCTCCTCTTCCCTCCTGCACCCACTCGCCTGTAACCACAAACTTCTGAAGTTCTTGCCGCCTAATACCACTCCTCTCCTCCAGCCCATGGACCAGCAGGTCATTTCCAACTTTAAAACTCTATACCAAAGCAATGTTTCAAAAGTGCTTTGATGTGACCACAGACATGAACATAACCCTAAGAGAATTTTGGAAAAAACATTTCCATATGCTGCATTGTGTACACCTTATAGGTAAGGCTTGGGAGGGAGTGACTACCAGGACTTTGAACTCTGCCTGGAGAAAATTGTGGCCAGACTGTGTCCTAGAGAGGGATTTTGAAGGTTTTGGGGCTGAGCCTCAGAACCCTGAGCATGAGCCTGAGCCTGAGCCTGTTTTGGAAGAAATTGTGGGAGTGGGCAAGTCTTTGGGGTTAGAGGTGAGTGGTGAGGATGTGGAACAGTTGGTGGAGGAGCACAAGGAAGAGCTAACCACTGAGATCTGAAAGAGCTTCAGCAGCAACTGGAACAGAGAGCAGAGGTCAGGACAATGGTTCAGAGGAGGAGGTGGAGGTGGAACAAAAATGGAAGAATGTGCCTTCTTCAAGGATTAGGGAGATCTGTGCCAAATGGAGTGATGTGCAAGCATTTATGGATGAATATCACCCTAACCATGCTGTTGCAGGCCGTGCTGGCAACCTGTACAATGACACAGTGGTGTGTCATTTCAGGGATGTGTTAAAGAATCCCAGACACAGAGCTCCCTGGACAAATTTGTTGTTAGAAAGAGGTCTAGTGACTCTCAAGCTGGTCCTAGTGGCATTCAAGAAAAGGAGTAACCCCAAAAAAGAACTTGCCACCTGCAGTGTTAATGGAAGGATTCCCCCTTCAAACACTAGCATACTACTCCACCTTCTTCCCTCCTCCGTCCTCCAAAATCAACAACTCTTCAATAAATGTAAGTGACATGTTATTGTACAATATGTGCATGTTATTTTTTATGTATTCTTTATTCAATTATTTATTATTTAATGTCCAAAAGTTCTAAAAATATTTTATTTAACTACTTTTGGAAGTCTTGGCGGATTAAATTTATTTCCATTATTTCTTATGGGGAAAATTGATTGGTTACGTTTGTTTCGTCTTAAGAAATGCCCTCTCTGACGGATTAAAAACGTAAGTCGAGGTACCACTGTACTCTTAATTCCAGGTAAGATTAGAAACTGAATGATGAATGTGTGCATGAATGAGCACAAAAAATAAATTGGCATAGCTGACCTATGCCTCAAGGAACAGTGAAAACAGACAGGTCCTGGATGTGGCCACTTTGGTCTCTACCAGACAAATGTTGGAGTTAGCAGATTTGGCCTGATACTTCAGAAAACAGCTGGACACTATCACTGTGGACAAAATTTGGAATTACGGACTTCTGTTCATTTTGTCCAATAATTAGAGCATGTTCAAAATTGTTGAAATCTATTAACGAGGAGAGATTTTACTGTATTTTACTTTTCTTCCATTTTGGCTGAATGTTGAGCATCTTTGAGGCAATTTGTTGACATCAGCACCCCTCCCTTCTGCCTTTCCACCCCCCAACCCTTGTTCATACTTCCTTTCATAATTCTTTCTTAGTGATTTATTCTTCTCCTGAATCTTGCATTTATGTACAAAATTTCTCTCTTAACTTTTATTTTATTTTATTTTTCAGAATACTGTGAAAGTAACAAAGTGGATTTTGCATTGGTTCCCGACCTAAACCTTCGAGACTCATGTGATCTGACAGCATTAGGAGTGGCTTTAGGTAGTGGCCATCTGACAGTGGCAAGACATCTCTTAAAAGCTGGTTCTGATATCAACACTACTGACTCTCAAGGTCTCAGCCTGCTACACATTGCTATCCAGCACAAGGATAAGCAAGTGACAAACCTTTCTAATCAACAATGAAGCAGATGTCAATCTTAGGTTTGTTATTGTTTCATGCTCACATATTACACAAAATAACTGATAATTAATAGTATTATAATAATTATAATATGAAGGGTTGAACAGTCAGGTGCACCATCTGGTGGTCCATTTGATGGCTGTCTGACAGCAAAAATGTTACTGGAGGTTACCTGAGGTTATGGGAATGGCATCTGAAAGTGTACAACTCCTGTCAGTCTTTCCAGTTCACACTTATTTGTTTACTAAATAATGCTAGTGCCTCTGGTGCTCTGTTTAAATAAATAGTTTTCCTTAGCCTTCCTCTACTAATTTTGGGCAAGCCATCCTTTGCCTTGGGTAGGGTAGCAAAGCAGTATCAAGAAACGTTGGCACTGCCTGTCATGTTGACTGGTGGTATAGGGACTAGTGATGGATGCTTGGTTTCTTTAATTAGCCAACTAGATGTCTTCTTTACTGTAATTTCCTCTTGACTTTGCTCTCCCATCATATTAATTCATATTTCTTTAGGCATGATTCCCTTTGCTGGTTCCTCTGCAGAAATGTCCACCCTGATGGTCATTGCATGGAAAAGTACATTGAAATTATCTGGAACCAGTCTCTGGCAGGCTCCTGGCTCCAGAGGGTGAGACTCAGGCCACTCCTTTGGACAGTTATGTAGCAAGTAGCCCAGTGCCAGATTCAATATAGATGTGTGGCATCTTACAGGCTGCAGACATAGTGATGATTTTGGTGGGACTATCAAGTGTTAGTCTTATGCCATGATAAATATCCCTGCTGCAGCTTTGTCCTTTTCATAGGTACTGCAACCATATAGACATGTATTGACACCTTTCAAAACCTCATGGTGAGAGGCAGATGCTCTCTGTGTTGGCATCCTTGCAATGCCATTGAGCATTCAGTGAAGGTAATTGAGTGAGAATATTATGAAGGGCACATGCCTTTGAGACAGTACACCTCAGCTGGCCTATAAGCTCATTGCAAACATTAGATCAAGAATGAATGTAAGTTCATCCCCAAGATTATCAAAGATAATCTAGGTGACTATGTCATTCTTTTCATGTACAGTATTTTCATTAGTCAGTTGGCTCAAGAAGGAATATTATACACACCTGACATTCTGTAACTTACAAGAGTATGTTAGTAAAGACCTATCGACTTTATTCTGGTTGACTTCCCTGGTTAGAGTTTTATTAATTTTGTGTGTATGTTACACTACTGGACCCTCAGTGAGGTTCACATTTACCATCTGGGTACAGTGGACCCTCGCCATTCGAATTTAACGTCCAGGAGCTTGTTCTTAACGTGAAATGTTCGAAAGGCGATTTAATTTTTCCCCATAAGAAATAATGGAAATACAATTAATCCGTTCCCTGTCAGGAGGCATGACAAAATAGTACTTCACTGTAAACTATTATCAACTCGACAGCTTATTTATCTATCACAATTCATCTAATATGACATAATAAAAAAAAATAACATAAAAACCTGATATACAGAGACCCTCATTTTTTGCACGATTTTTTTGGTTTCGCGTTTTGGGGATTACCCATTGAAGAATTGCGGCACATTTTTATCTAAACGATTTTAACCTTTTATTACCAATTTTGGGGGGGAAAATTTTTAGCCCGCGGTCGCCTGCAGTAGGTTAAAAACCCTTGAGTCAGTGGGGTCCTACTAAGGGTGGGAGCCACAATGTTTCTTTAAAGCTGACGGGCAAGGTTTTCTGGGAAAAAAAATGCCAACATGAACTTTTTATCACTCAAAGAGGAAAAAATGCAACCCGCTTCAAGACAACAAAGGATCGCCCACCTTGCTTCCTTTTTGGGGAATGCATCAGGTGATTTCCCAAATGTAAGCCCATGGTTATTTACCCCTGTAAGAATCCTCATGCTTTTTTGGGAAAAGGGAAAATTTTTTTTTCCTTCGATCCCAAAGGGTTTATTCCCGGATCAGAGATAACATTTATTATCATGGTATGTGTAGAGAACCCAGATTTAACCCGGGGAAAAATTCCAGGAACCCCGGGGAAAAAAAAAGTTTGGGGTATCCTAGGTTCCTAACAATATGCCCAAAAGATGATAATCTTTTTCCGTATCTGTGTATACTTGAATAAACTTACTTACAGTTTGCAGGAAGAAAAAAAAAACCATTCCCCCAAGCGGCCGGGGGGCCCCTGGGGAACAGCT
>WNWK01019619.1:0-37408 GCA_009830355.1 Cherax destructor
CACCACCCGCCTTACCCACCCACCACGGACCCCACCACCCCAGCATTCGTACGTATTTCATACACGTCAAGAAGTCCTGGCTCAAGCCAGCTGTGTTTGTGAAGAATAAAATAAGAGTGAATTGTGTTTTGATCTTGAATTAACGAAGAAAACAAAGATATTAGACAAGACATAACCCATGGCTGTAATGAAGTGTTACTTTGTACACAAAAAGATGTAAACATAAGTTTGTGTGGACATAAACTGGACTTAAAACTGACTAAACTGACTTGAATGACTGACTTTGAGTGACTGACTAACTTGACTGACTGACTGGATTTGACTGAGATGACTTGACTGACTGACTGCGAATGACTTGACTCGAATCTGACTGAATGACTTGACTGACTTACTGAATGACTTGACTGACTGACTACGAATGACTTGACTGACTTACTGAATGACTTGACTACTACTGAATGACTGACTGACTTACTGAATGACTTGACTGACTTACTGAATGACTTGACTGACTTACTGAATGACTTGACTGACTTACTGAATGACTTGCTGACTGAAGCTTGACATGAATGACTTGACTGACTTACTGAATGACTTGACTGACTTACTGAATGACTTGACTGACTTACTGAATGACTTGACTGACTTACTGAATGACTTGACTGACTTACTGAATGACTTACTGACTTACTGAATGACTTGACTGACTTACTGAATGCTTGACTGACTTACTGAATGGCTTGACTGACTTACTGAATGGCTTGACTGACTTACTGAATGGCTTTGATCTGACTTACTGAATGGCTTGACTGACTTCGAATGGCTTGATGACTTAAAGTTAGACACTCAGTTCAACCATCGACTTCAGTTCAAGAACTTCTCTATCCACCTCAGCCCAGTAGGGCCACACCATCCATATCCACTCTTCACTACCATCCACAAACATCATTACCCACAATTTAAGGTAAGAAATACTATTATTTCTATTGCATTTGTAGTCTTAAGCAGTAATAGATCATGACAATGCACTACAATTACATATCCACCTCAGCTCAGTAGGGCCACACCATCCATATCCACTCTTCACTACCATCCACAAACATCATTACCCACAATTTAAGGTAAGAAATACTATTATTTCTATTGCATTTGTAGTCTTAAGCAGTAATAGATCATGACAATGAACTAAAATTACATATTCGCCTTCAATTTTTGCAAGATATGTTGGTCTAAAAAAACTTGCTTGGCTTTTTGGGGACTCTCAAACACGTAACCCTATTTTTCCCATAAGTTCTGTTAATTATTTAAGACGAAATTATCTAACACGACTTTTTCAGGAACGTAACTATCGTGCTAAATGACGTTCTACTGTATATTGTTTTTGATATGATGACATTTCATATCAGATCATCATTGTTGGTGAGGATGAGGTCCAGCGTATTCTCTAATCTTGTAGGCTCTACTATTTGCTGGTTTAAGGTGAATTTGTTGCAGAGATTTAAAAGTTCATGCATGTGTGAATTTTCATCTGAGCTGCCTCCTGGTGTTATCTCTGCTACCACATTGTTTGCAATGTTCCTCCCTTTTAGGTGCCTGAGGTTGAAATCCCCCAGGAGCGAGATGTTGGGGGCAGGAGCTGGAAGATTTTCCAGACAGTGGTCAATTTTCAGAAGCTGTTCTTGGAATTGTTGGGACGTTGCATCAGGAGGCTTGTATATAACTACGATGACCAGGTTTTGATTCTCGATCTTTATTGTTATTACTTCAACTACATCATTTGAGGCATTTAGTAGTTCTGAACATATAAGTGAGTCTGTGATATACAGACCAACCCCCCGTTTTTGCCTGTTCACTCTGTCACATCTGTATAGGTTGTAGCCCGGGATCCATATTTCATTGTCCAAGTGATCTCTTATGTGGGTCTCTGTGAAAGCCGCAAACATAGCATTTGACTGTAAGCATTCCACGGATGTAAGGTATCTTGTTGTTTGTTGCTGGCTTTAGACCCTGTATATTTGCAAAGATGAATGTCGTTGGATTGGTGGTATGGGGGGGGGGTCTTTTTTTCCTGGCATTAATATCTGTTGTGTTGGAGTGGAGGCCATTGACTGTGATTCCACTCTAGAAATGATTGCAGTTGGTGTACGATTTCTGTCATTTCCTGCCAGCTTTTTTCCTTCCTGGCACTAAAAAACCTCTTTCTCCGGAGTGACTGTGGCTACCCAGGTTTTGCCATGGTCTGGATGTTCTGTGCCATCTTGTACCCTTAAGGTGGTATGCCTGGCAATATAAGTTATAGCACTGTCTTTCCTGAACTGATGAATGGCACATTTCAGGGTGGAAAAGCTTACAGGATGGGAGGTTGCATTTTCCTGTTTTCATATGGGCACGGTGTCACTGTAAGCTCAGTGAGAGTTCATAGGGCATAACCGTTTTTGCTCTCGTGACCAACCGATGCAACCGTTAGCCCAATGTCAAAGGTCACCCATGTCATAGGTCAATACTTTGAACGCTAGGAGCCCTGCTCGGGGCAGTGCCTCAGTTAGCACCCGGACTCAGTGCAGGACAGACATGCAGGCCTACAGCTCTGAGAATTCCACCCTGTCTAATATACCAAGTTACCATCCCAAACTCGTCTGTTCATTACCCAATCTACGAAAGAACCTCCACGCAACAAATGGTGGCAGCTCGTGGGCGTAGATTTTGAGTATTTTGAGCAGATTTGAGAGAAAGCAGAAGCCAGTGTGAGAGAGTGCCGCTGTGGGCGTCAATATCAACCGTCGCCAGCGACTCGCCTTCCCTCACCCGTGACGTCACCCATCCAAGACTTTTCTGACGCAGTGTCTCCAGTCTTCTGGCTTCTAATTGCAAGTAAACCTCCGAAGAGTTGATCTGGGTTTTGCAATTAAGCCAACAAGTAAGCCAGTTTATGGGACAGAGCCTAAGCCAGCCTACAGTCATCCGGTGTCTCCTGCTATCCACCCAGTTCTTCATTGCTGTGTGCAAGTAACAGCATTCAGGTCTACCAGTCCAGAGGGCTAAGCTAGCCTCTTCCAGAAAGCCAGACATACAAGTAAGCCAGTCGTTTCTTCAGCAAAGCCAGTTCCTTGAAGTATTGTCTCCAATCGCTCTGTGCTACAAGTTGGACGCTTGTCAAGAGTGATATTCACCATTCCTGTGGCTTATTGTAAAAAAAGCCACCTGGGTTAGTAGGCGTTCCCACTGCCGTGAGAATTAGTGTACTGGCCAAACGCCGTGACGTCATCTCAGCGCGGGTGTCCCAGGGAGTCGAGCAGTGTGACGTCATCCCATGCTCGCCGCTCACTCTGGAGTGTAAACAACCACCCTCACACCACCTCTACCAGCCAATACTTTGTGGTATTTTCTACCCTATCTTGGGTACCAGCAGTATTGTTTCCGGCTCACATAGCAAGTCGAGAGTGTCTCCCAGAGCGCCAACGTAAAAGCTTGCTGTGTGAGTTCCTTGTGTAAGCGCATTTCTCCAAGATCGTCAACAGGCACCACCAGCCAGCGTCCGGGAAAATATTCCTCTACCTATATTCGCTGTTTATTCATCATGAGAGACACTATTCTGTTATACACATTCGAGTGTGTGAGACATTTAAGCAGTGAATTTTCTTAGTGACATTTAAAGACTTGTATTTTCAGTGTCCTTGCAAATTCATTTACATAATCTCTTACAGCTTTTTCATGTGTTCCGTGTCTCATTTTATATCTATGTTCTTTTGTGTTAATTCGTACACATGCAGTAAGTACTTTGTGTATCAATTTTCTTGTCCTTGTGTGCAGTATAATACTTTTTTTTTTCCAGTTTCTCAGTGAAGTATTTAATTTGTTGCTTATTATTTCTGTGCTGTATTATATATTATTCAATGTTTATGCCCCAGTGTTCCTAGTTGCATATTTCATTTTCCTGTGTGCTATTCAGTGTGTTCCATTAATTTTTGTGCCAGTATCTCCCCTGTTTTAGTTCAACAGACAGTATAATTTTTTTTTTTTTGTGTCAGTGTCTCATTTCTTTTTTAATTTTGCAGAACCTGTTCATAGAACATATTTTGTCTGAACAAGAACTATCCTTATATCAATTTTTACATACAAGATCTTATTGCATAAATTATCACATTCACTGACTGAATCTTGTTGTGTTGTGTATTCTTCTGCAAAACTGTAAGTTTTTTATTTTTATTTCAGTTTGTGTATTATTGTCTTTGTGTTGATCTTATCAATAATTCCTTGAACAAATTCACTCTTAATCTTCATATTTAAAGTAAAGTAATATTCATTATTTTCTTATTTTCACTAGTTATTTCAATTGACCTAAGAGTTAAAGTGTTCATTCTCCTTGTGCCCAGTGCAACATTGCTTTAATTGATGCAGTAAATTGTTTGGACAAAACCAAACATTGATTACACTTTAAAATTATTCTCCAGTCGTGATTACTTGCTCTTGTTATTTTTGCACACAGTATTGTGTACTTATTCCATTTTACTCTGTGTTATCCTGACAAGTGCTAATAATTCAATGCAAGTTGTCAGCATCATAGTTAATTCTTTCTGCCAGCAATGCATATTAAATTCTAGTGGCATTTTCTTTTAAGAAAATTTGTTTTTCCAGTAATATTCCAATTGCATACAATTTATTGATTGTATTTCCTATTTGCATGGATTTATTAATTCTCATCTAGTAATTTTGTTGAATTCCAAAGTAGAGAGTGCTCATTTTGCAGTTAGTTCAAGTTAAAGCTAGATTGTTTTTATTTTAGTGTATTGAATTTCTTGCCAAGTCAATTTCCAGTGTGTTATCTTTTCTTTAGTGTTTTTGTGCAATTATTTATTACTTATACAGTATAATTAACAATTCCTACCAGTTAAGCTATTTTATGCTGTATACTTGTGTTAAATTTGTTTTCATTTAATTGCTCGCAGTCATGTCTCAAGAAAATGTAACTTGTAATGGGGTGAGTGTTGCCAGTCAAGGCAATGACGTGGGACAGCCTATTCAGAATCAATCGACTAACGAACGACAAAAGACTCCTCATCCCTCTAATTACTCTCGAGATCCCATTGATTCACTACCACTTTTTAATGGTGACCCAGACAGTCTTGACGACTGGTTCCTTGCAATCCGTTCAAGGGCATGCTCTGTAGAAAGTCCTCCATCGGAGGAGCGTCTTATCACTATTGCAAAAGAATCCTTGGCTAGGTCGCCAGCTGCTAATAATGTGTTAACCCTTTTGCATATGAAAGAATTTAATGGGAAGAATATGAATCAAGATTACGTAAGTTTCTCAATCCAAAGGAAGCTGTAGATCTGTTTATCGTACTAAAGGAATTAGTGAACGCGGTTCCTAGGCCCGATGAAGAGCTGTGCCAATTTGCCTTCCGGTTAGATGCCCTCCTATCATCATTTGCGACGGGATTCCAAAAATCTTCCTTCTTCCCTTCTGGCCGTGTAATGGATGGTTATTCAGTTGGTAAATTTGCAGCTTATGGTGCCATTAAGCAATTGATGCCGCCTACAGCAGTATATGCTTATAAGGCAAGTCCCTTAACAGTCAGTGTAGAACCTCTTGAAGCTCTCGGACATGTCCGTGATTTGTGTCCTCTTAGATCGTTCCCTCACCATAGGTCGGTACAATCCACATTACCTGAGCTACAGCACTCAGTCCCGCCTGTTGTTTGTGCAACCCGGCAAGGTCCTAGTAATTATCGTTCCCGTTCTTCATCCAAAGGGAGTGTGAAAAGTCAGTATGCTCATAGTAATCATAGGGCCTATAGTGACCACAGCAGACGTACCTGCTGCAACTGTGGTTATAGAGGTCATATTGCATTATACTGTCCTGACAATGCCTCTAAGAAACGTCGTACTGTCGAAGAGCCCTATTCGGAATTACCTTATTGCACTTATCATAGGATAGCTAGCCATGATACTTCTGAGTGTAATGCTTTGAATAACCGCGGGTATTCCAGATCCTTTCATGGACGCTCATACAGTAGAAGTAGAAGAGGTAATAGAGGCCGTGGTTCTCAGCCTAATAACCAGAACCAAGCACAGTTTGCGAACTTGGGGGAATCCGAGCGCCCCAGTCAAACCGACCCGTTGTGACAGTAGGAGATACCGAGTACTCCATCCCCATCCAAAATTCCTTCGAGGCTCTGTGTGATCTCGATGGAGAGGATTGCGGTGATGCAACTCCAGTAGTTGATGATGATTGCTCTATAGAAGAGACAAATGAGGTAATTAATGATGAAATTCCAGTGATCGATGATGATACTTTTGGAGATGAGGTGGAAGAAACCTTTGCTGATGAAAATCCGCTATCTTGTTTGCATATTAGTTCCAGTGGAAATATGGGTCCTTTAGTAGAAGGATCCGTGTATGGTGCACCCGTCCATGTGTTTATGGATTCTGGGGCACAAGTCAATATCATCAGGTCTAGTTTGTTTAGGGATAAGCAGCTAAAACATGTCCTTCTCATAGAACCAGCTCGTGTGTCCACCCTTCGTGGTGTTGCGGGTTCTCAATTACGTGTCAGAGGTCGGGCTACTCTCTCTTTCTCCATCCAAGGTAGAGAATTAACCACTTCCTTGTCGTTGATAAGATTAGTTTCCCGGGGGACCTTCTACTCGGATTTGCTGCCATGAGAGATTTCCGAATTGTGCTTGATCCTTACCGATGGCATGCACAAATCGATGACCTAGTTGTACCATTTTGGGGTTATCAACTGGGATCCGAGGTCTGCCATACAGCTGCAGAGTTTACAGATCGGATTAAGTACTTACAAGACGATATGTTACCTAGTAGCGTTGCCAAGCGGCCAGGCACTGGAAATCCTGTCACTCAAGTCTGTGTTCCACCCTCAACAAATTTAGACATGCAAGATAGTGCCCAGCCTACTCAGGTGCCGGAGGTATCCCGGACAGCCTTGAGTGCTGAGTCTATCTCTGTAATGCCGACTATTTCAAGTAGTAGTTTCTCCACAGGGGACACCTTGTCGGAAAACAATTATTTGAAATTAGTAATGCAATCTCTTGTCGATGCCACGTGCCGTCTGCAGAAAGATACCTCTGTAGCAGCTAGTGCCCTCACTAGAGTGTCTGTTGTTGTCCCCCATGTTCCAGATGGTGACAATGTCCTAGTTGACAGTAATTCCTGCAGAGTGAAGGGTTTATTTGTTGAGCCATCTTTACATACTGTCCAAGACAGTAAGATATTCCTGCTTGTCACTAATACCTTGGGTCACAGTGTTCGACTCAGAGCCAATACCAACATTGTTGACCTTGTTCACTACCCTTACCCTATTCGGGTTGAGGAGAAGTTGTCATCTAACCAGTGGGTCGGTGTTATTTCAACCGGGGAGGATCTATCCACTTCACTGGACAATTCTATTCCACCAGTAGAAGAGAAAGACTTAGCTCCCACTGACTTCCCAAACGAAGTCGTACGGTTATTGAATTTGTTGAATATACACCATAGAGCAATTGCCTTACCAGGTGAGAAGATGGGTTTAACGAACCTACTGTCCCATCGTATCCCACTTGAAACTGGTACCAGACCAATTTATGTACCTGCGTACAGGATGCCGCATTCACAAGTCGCTGTCGCAGAGGAATTAATCAAAAAGATGCTTGACGATGGTGTGATCGTACCTAGCAACTCCCCCTGGAATGCGCCCTTAATCCTAGTACCTAAGAAGGACGGTACTTGGCGCCCAGTGATTGACTTTAGGAAGCTAAACGCGAAAACGATTCCAGATCGTTTCCCACTTCTTGTACTTGGCGACCTGTTACGTAATATCGGAGATAATAAGGTCTTCTCGAATCTCGATTTGTTACAAGGGGTTTGGCAAGTCCCTCTTCACGAGGACAGCGAAGAGCTCACCGCATTCTCCACCCCAACAGGTCATTTCGAATTCTGTCGTATGGCGTTTGGATTAAGATCTTCACCTATCACATTCTCGAGGCTCATGACCAATATCTTTAGAGGCCTTATAGGAAAAGACCTAATGGTATATTTAGATGACGTAATTGTTATGTCCGAGGATGTAGACAAGCATTTAGGAAGACTGGAGAAGGTACTGAGTAAGCTTGAAGAAGCCAATCTAAAGATCAAACTGTCTAAATGTCAATTTTTCAGATCAGAAATTAAGTTTCTGGGTCACGTAGTCACTCCTAGAGGGGTTATGACTGACCGAAGTAAAGTAGATGCAGTATTGAATTTTCCAACTCCCAAAACTGCTGATGCCGTAAGATCCTTTGTGGGCTTAGAAGGTTTTTATAGGTCATACATGGCCAATTTTTCCTTGATAGCAGCTCCTCTAACTGAGTTGCTTAAGAAAGATGCTCCATTTGTTTGGACCTTCAGTCAAGAAAAAGCATTTCAAACCTTGAAAGAAAGATTAACTTCTGTCCAATCTTAAAATTCCCAGATTTTACAAAGTCTTTCTATTTAACCACTGATGCTAGTTCAATAGGCATTGGTGCAGTTCTTGCACAGAAGATTGATAGTAAATACAACGCAGTTGCATTTGCTAGTTGAGTCCTTACAAAGGCTGAAAGGAATTATACAGTAACTGTGCAAGAAGCCTTAGCAATAGTGTGGTCTTTAAAACACTTCCGAGACATAATTTATCAGTACCCTGTCCATGTCTTGACAGATCATGCACCTCTAATACCATTATTCCAGAATAAACAACCTACTGGAAGACTAGCCAGATGGTCTTTGACTATCCAAGAGTTCAATCCTACCTTTGAACACTTGCCTGGCAAGTCAAATGTAGTTGCAGATGCTTTATCACGTCATGTTAGAGTAGTAACTGATGATCCTCCGTTTAGTGCTGAGGATGTAAAGAATGCCCAAAGAACAGATCCCGTGTGGTCTGGTGTGACTCGATTCCTGCTCCAGGAAGACCTTATTCTTACTGTGAAGCCACCAGCACCTATCAGTGACTTTGTTATAAACCAAGAATTACTGTATCACGTAACCGAGCTGGGAACACCTAGTAGACAGGCATACCAGTTAGTAATTCCTCAGTCACTAGTAAAAGTAGCTTTACAGCTAATTCACGATGCACCAGGTGTTGCACACCCTGGTATGGATCGTTCGATTAAACAAGCCAGATTGAAGTACTTTTGGCCTCGTATGGCAACTGATATTACCGAGTATGTTAAGAAGTGTAGTGTTTGTATGAAACACAAGGGTAATATCAATGGTCCGAATCCTATCCAGATGTATCCCACTACTAGTGAGCCATTGGAAAGAGTTGCAATAGATCTGCTAACTAATTTTCAATGTACAACGCAGGCAATAAACATCTGTGTGTGATAGTCGATCATTTCACCAGATATTGTGAGTTAGTTCCTATTCCAGACAAGACTGCCGAGACAGTAGCTAAAGCGTTTAAGGAATGTATAATCTGTAGACATACCACTCCTAAATCCTTAGTATCCGATAATGGAGGTGAATTTTGCAACGAGATTCTAGAAAACCTATGTGCCTTGTATAAGATTACAGTGGACCCCAGAGTATCGTAATTAATCCGTTCCAGGAGCTATTACTTAACACGAAGTTTACGAAATTCGAACCATTATTTCCCATAAGAAATAATGTAAATACAATTAATCCGTTCCACAAAAAAATATTCACATACAAAATAATTAAAAATAATATATATATATACATTTACTTACCTTTATTGAAGAGTTGCAGGCATCTGGAAGATAGGGTAATGAGTAATGAAGGTCCTCTTGGGCATTTTCTTACAAAACAGGCCTATTTCATCACAATTAAACACTTGTTGGGGGGAGGAATTCTTCAGCCTCTACGAAGGGGAATCCCCACTCCCTGCATGCCTGCTAAACTCCCTGCATGAATGCTAAACTCCCTGCATGAATGCTAAACTCCCTGCATGAATGTTAAGCTCCCTGCATGAATGCTAAGCTCCCTGCATGAATGCTAAACTCCCTGCATGAATGCTAAACTCCCTGCATGAATGCTAAACTCCCTGCATGAATGCTAAACTCCCTGCATCAATGCTAAACTCCCTGCATCAATGCTACACTCCCTGCATCAATGCTAAACTCCTTGCATGCCTGCTAAACTTTCTGCATGAATGCTACACTCCCTACATGCCTGCTAAACTCCCTGCATGCCTGCTAAACTCCCTGCATGCCTGCTAAACTCCCTGCATGCCTGCTAAACTCCCTGCATGCCTGCTAAACTCCCTGTATGCCTGCTAAACTCCCTGCATGCCTGCTAAACTCCCTGCATGCCTGCAAAACTCCCTGCATGCCTGCTAAACTCCCTGCATGAATGCTACACTCCCTCCATTTCTGCTAAACTCCCGGCATGCCTGCTACACTCACTGCATGCCTGCTACACTCACTGCATGAATGCTACACTTACTGCATGAATGCTACCACAGGGGTGCCACTAGGAAGCTTCTTTAGACCCATGGTGACTTATTTCACAGTGACAGTCACTAAATCACCAAAAAAGATACCAAATGTATTGTGAATGTTTGAAAGAGTGCGCTGGGTAATGTTCTCTCAATGGTAAACAACACTTCACTGGCAGGCATCCTGCGTCCTGCGCAGGCGCGTAGCAGGCGGACAGGTCTAATACGTTACGAAACACGAGCCAGTTTACGATTCTCGAAATCGAAAAAAGCTTACGAAACACGATTTTTACGAAATAAGAACCTTACGAAACTCGGGGGTCCACTGTACTAAATCAACCATTGTTCCACACCATCCTGCCAGTAATGGTTTAGCAGAAAGAACTAATAAAAAAGTACTCGATGTCTTGAGAGCCACTGTTAATCCCAATAATTCAACCTGAGATGAAGTTATACCTGATGTTCAATGTGCTATAAATTCTGCTTTCAATGTTTCTATAGGTGACACGCCACATTACGCCTTGTATGGTGTTGACAAGCGTTTGCCTTATGAGTTGCTATTTTCTAATCCAAAACCGTCGTATAACCCTGATGATTTCATAGCAACTCGTACCAGCCAAGCTCAGAGTGTTTTCAGAAGAATCCGTGAAACGCTTCATAAGTCAACAGTAGAATTTACTAGAGTAAGTAATTCTCGAGCTAAACCAATTAAAATTAAAATAGGTTCGAGAGTAATGATTACTAATTTTAATAAAACTTCTGCAATGCCTAAATTAGACCAAAAGTTTGTTGGCCCGTATCGAGTAGTCAAACATATCAATGGCAATAAGTATAAAGTTAGAGAACTTAGTACGGGTCAGTTTAAGAAATCGCATTTGGATCATATGAAGTTAGTATGCGATGATGACGAAGTCCCTGACCCCTATGACAATCAGACTAGTGAGACAGAATCTGATAATTTCCCTGTTGCTGTACCCTCTACCTCTAATGATCAGTCAGATCAACCTGAATGTCATTATTCCCTACATACACGACAAGTGTTGAGAAATCCCCAAGTATTATTTGTGGATACCAGTGTAGATCCTCCTCAATCAGAAGTTGAGCTACCTATCGTAACAGAGTTTGATCCACCCAGAGATGATAATCATACAGCCTATATCAATCTCACCCTAGCAGAGTTGGGGTTAAATGTAAATAACCTGTATAGATAAATAGTATAGTAAGTGTTCAACTGTGTGTTATAATATCAACTTAATATTATTCAATTTTTTTTTTTCTAATGTGTTCACGTTCTCTCCAAATTCTGAGAATTAACAGTATAGATTTAAGTGCACCAGATCTAGCTTGTCTGTTAATCACTACCTTCTTGTAAATATATTTCCTCAGAATTTGTAGATCACATGAAGACGATTTGATCGATCGACATATATTAATTTTCTTTCTCTTTTATCATGATTTTCTAGAAATGAGCTCATTTAAATAATTAATTCTTATGTATCATGATATATCATATAGTAAAGTAGATTGTTTTCCCTCACGATAAGATCTATGTGAAGTACAGTGGACCCCCGGTTAACGGCCATAATTCGTTCCAGAATGCTGTTTCAAGTACTGTTACCTAACGAATTTATTAACTTAAGGAATAATGTACATTAGAGTAGTCTTTTTGGACCCTCAAACATACACTTACACAAGCACTTAAAAAAATACACTTACATAAATGTTAGTGTTTGGAGCCGGCCGTTAACCGGGGGTCCACTGTATAAGATTCAACTGTTGTGTACTTTGATATTGTATAGAATCAGCTCAGAGTCGTAAGCCTGTTGTCTTTAGTTTGTATAGAGGTATGTCGAGACGACATACGTACCGTAGCCGAGCTGTCACTGTAAGCTCAGTGAGAGTTCATAGGGTATAACTGTTTCTGCTCTCGTGACCAACCGATGCAACCGTTAGCCCAATGTCAAAGGTCACCCATGTCAAAGATCAATACTTTGAACGCTAGGAGCCCTGCTCGCGGCAGTGCCTCAGTTAGCACCCAGACTCAGTGCAGGACAGACACGCAGGCCTACGGCTCTGAGAATAACACCCTGTCTAATATACCAAGTTACCATCCCAAACTCGTCTGTTCATTACACAATCTACGAAAGAACCTCCACGTAACAAACGGCATTTTCTGCTAACTTTTTCTCTTAATACTCTCTTTACTCCATCATTCCACCAATTGCTCTTCCTCCCTCCTGTACCCACTTTCCTATAACCACAATCTTATGCTGAACACTCTAACACTATATAGTGGATCCTCGCTATTCGAACATTCTTCATTCCAGAATGCTGTTCAAGTGCTGTTACCAAACGAATTTATTCCCATAAGGAATGATGTAAATTAGATTAGTCCATTTCTGACCCTGAAAAATACACTTCTAAAAGTACTTACAATAATAAACTTACATAACAGGGTGAGTTTTGGAGTGTTTGAATAGCGAGGGTACACTGTATTCATAAACTTATCCAATACCTTTTCTACCCCATTGCCCATACTCTCACTAGCTCACCTGACCTCCAACAGTTGTTTATATCTTACCCTAACCGCCTCCTCCTTTAGTTAATAAATCTTCACTTCTCTCTTACTTGCTATTTCCATTCCCCTTGTATCCCATCTACCTTCTACTCTCACTGTAGCTACAACTAAAAAGTGATCTGATATATCTGTGCCCCCTCTATAAGCATGTACATCCTGAAGTCTACCCAACAATCTTGTTTTTTTTTAATTAACACATAGGCCATAGGCCAAGTCAGGGTGGCCCGACAAAGAAAAACTTTCATCATCATTCACTCCATCACTGTCTTGCCAGAGGGGTGCTTTACACTACAGTTATAAAACTGCAACATTAACACCCCTTCTTCAGAGTGCAGACACTGTACTTCCCATCTACAAGACTCAAGTCTGGCCAGCTGGTTTCCCAGAATCCCTTCATAAATGTTACCTTGCTCACACTTCAACAGCACGTCAAGTCCTAAAACCATTTGTCTCCATTCACTCCTATCAAATACGCTCACACATGCTTCCTGGAAGTCCAAGCCCCTCGCACACAAAACCTCTTTACCCCCTCCCTCCAACCTCTCCTAGGCCGACTCCTATCCCGCCTTCGGTCCACTATAGATTTATACACTCTTGAAGATATTCTTTCTCGTTCCATTCTCTCTACATGTCCGAACCACCTCAACAACCCCTCCCCAGCCCTCTGGATAATAGTTTTAGTAATCCCACACCTCCTCATAATTTTAAAACTACATATTCTCCGCATTATATTCACACCACACATTGCCTTCAGACATGACATCTCCACTGCCTCCAGCCTTCTCCTTGTTGCAACATTCACAACCCTTGCCTCACACTCATATTAGAGTGTTGGTAAAACTATACTCTCACACATTCCCTTCTTTGCTTTCATGGATAAAGTTCTTTGTCTCCATAAACTCCTCAGTTCACCGCTCACCTTTTTCCACTCATCAGTTCTATGATTTACCTGATCTTTCATAGACCCATCCGTTAGACATGTCCACTCCCAAATATCTGAATACATTCACCTCCTCCATACTCTCTCCCTCCAATCTGATATCCAATCTCTCGTCACCCAACCTTTTTGTTATCCTCATTACCTTACTCTTTCCTATATTCACTTTTAATTTCCATCATTTACATACCCTACCAAACTCATCCATCAACCTCTGCAACTTTTCTTCAGAATCCCCCAAACGCACAGTGTCATCAGCAAAGAGCAACTGTGACAACTCCCACTTTGTATTAGATTATTTATCTTTTAATCCCACAGTTCTTGCCAACAGCTGAGCATTCACCTCTCTTACAACTCCATCTATAAATATATTGAACAATAATGGTGACATCACACATCCCTGTCTGAGGCCTACTTTTACTGGGAAATAATCTCCCTCTTGCCTACACACTCTAACCTGAGCCTCACCATCGTCGTAAAAACTTTTCACTGTTTTCATTAACCTTCCTCCTATTCCATACATTTGCAACATCTGCCACATTGCTCCCCCTATCCACCCTATCATATGCCTTTTCGAAATCCATAAAAGCCACAAATACTTCTTTACCCTTATCTAAATACAGTGGACCCCCGAGTTTCGGTCACCTCGGAAATCATACAATTATGTAAGTATGATATTGTAAGTGCTTTTGTAAGTGTATTTTTGGGGGTCTGAAATGGACTAACCTACTTGACATTATTCCTTAATTAAGGGAGTAAATTCGTTCGGTAATGGCACTTGAGCAGCCTTCTTGAATGAATTATTACCAAAACTCTGTGGTCCACTGTATTGTTCACCTATATGTTTCACTGCAAACACTTGGTCTACACACCCCCTACCCTTCCTAAAGCCTCCTTGTTGATCTGCTATCCTGCTCTCCGTCTTACTCTTAATTCTTTCTATAGTAACTCTACACTTTACCAGGTATACTCAACAGACTTTATTATTTATTATTAACACATCAGCCAATTTCCACCTAGGCAGGGTGACCCGAAAAAGAAAAACTTTCATCATCATTCACTCCATTACTGTCTTGCCAGAGGGGTGCTTTACACTACAGTTATAAAACTGCAATATTAACACCCCTCCTTCAGAGTGCAGACACTGTACTTCCCATCTCCAGGACTCAAGTCTGGCCTGCTGGTTTCCCTGAATCCCTTCATAAATGTTACTTTGCTCACACTCCAACAGCACATCAAGTATTAAAAACCCTTTGTCTCCATTCACTCTTATCAAATATGCTCATGCATGCTTTCTTGAAATCCAAGCCTTTCACACACAAAACCTCTTTTACATGTCCGAACCACCTCAACAACATTAGAAATCTTCCTTACGAAGAAAGATTGAAGACCCTAAAATTACATTCACTTGTAAGACGTAGAATGAGGGGAGACATGATCGAGGTATACAAGTGGAAAATGGGTATTAACAAAGGGGATATAAATAAGGTCTTGAGGATATCTCTCCAAGAGAGAACCCGCAATAATGGATTCAAGTTAGATAAGTTTAGATTTAGAAAGGATATAGGAAAGTATTGGTTTGGAAATAGGGTAGTTGATGAGTGGAACAGTCTGCCTAGTAGGGTTATTGAAGCTAGGACCTTGGGTAGTTTCAAATTTAGGTTGGATAAATTCATGAGTGAGAGGGGTTGGATTTGAGTGGGACTCGCGCATGAGTGGGTAGAATTGTCAAAGCTTATTTCTTGGGTAGCATTGAAAATTGGGTTGAGCAAATATTCTGTTAGTGGGACGGATTGTGAAGGACCTGCCTAGTATGGACCAACAGGCCTGCTGCAGTGTTCCTCCTTTCTTATGTTCTTATGTTCTTTACCCCCTCCCTCCAACCTTTCCTAGGCCAACCCCTACCCCGCCTTTCCTCCACTACAGATTTATACACTCTCAAAGTCATTCTGTTTCATTCCATTCTCTCTACATGTCTGAACCACCTCAACAACCCCTCCTCAGCCCTCTGGATAATAGTTTTGGTAATCCCACACCTCCTCCTAATTTACAAACTCTGAATTCTCTGCATTATATTCACACCACACATTGACCTCAGACATGACATCTCCATTGCCTAAAGCCTTCTCTTTGCAACATTCATCAACCATGCTTCACACCCATATAAGAGAGTTGGTATAACTATACTCTCATACATTCCCCTCTTTACTTCCATGGACAAAGTTCTTTGTCTCCACAGACTCCAAAGTGCACCACTCACCCTTTTCCCCTCATCAATTCTATGATTCACCTCATCCTTCATAGACCCATCTGCTGACATGTCCACTCCCAAATATCTGAATACATTCAACTCCTCCATACTCTCTCCCTCCAATGTGATATCCAGTCTTTCGTCACCTAATCTTTTTGTTATCCTCATCACCTTACTCTTTCCGATATTCACTTTCAATTTTCTTCTTTTACATACCCTACCAAACTCTTCCACCAACCTCTGCAACTTCTCTTCAGAATCTCCCAAAAGCACAGTGTCATCAGCAAAAAGCAACTGTGACAACTCCCACTTTGTATTTGATTCTTTGTCTTTTAACCCCACACCTCTTGCTAAAACCCTCGCATTCACTTCTCTTACAACCCCATCTATAAATATATTGAACAACCACGGTGACATCACACATCCTTGTCTAAGGCCTACTTTTACTGAGAAATATTCTCCCTCTCTCCTACACACACTAACCTGAGCCTCACTATCCTCATAAAAGCTCTTCACTGCTTTCAGTAACCTACCTCCTATTGCATACACCTGCAACATCTGCCACATTGCCTCCCTATCCACCTTATCATACGCCTTTTCGAAATCCATAAATGCCACAAAAACCTCTTTACCCTTATCCTAATACTGTTCACCTATATGTTTCACTGCAAACACTTGGTCTACACACCCCCTGCCTTTCCTAAAGTCTCCTTGTTCATCTGCTATTCTGCTCTCCGTCTTACTCTTAATTCTTTCAATAATAACTCTACCATACACTTTACCTGGTATACTCAACAGACTTTCTTTCTTTTCTTTTCAACACATCAGCCGTGTCCCACCGAGGCAGGGTGGCTCAAAAGGAAAAACAAAAATTTCTCCTTTTACATTTAGTAATTTATTCTGGAGAAGGGATTACTAGCCCCTTGCTCCAGGCATTTTAGTCGCCTCTTACGACACGCATGGCTTACGGAGGAAGAATTCTATCCCACTTCCCCATGGAGATAAAAGGAAATAAGAACAAGAACTAGTAAGAAAATAGAAGAAAACCCAGAGGGGTGTATATATATATGCTTGTACATGAATGTGTAGTGTGACCTAAGTGTAAGTAGAAGTAGCAAGATGTACCTGAAATCTTGCATGTTTATGAGACAGAAAAAAGACACCAGCAATCCTACCATCATGTAAAATAATTTCAGGCTTTCGTTTTACACTCACTTGGCAGGACGGTAGTACCTCCCTGGGCGGTTGCTGTCTACCAACCTACTACCTAGGACTCAACAGACTTATTTTTTTTTTTTTTTTTTTTAACACATCGGCCGATTCCTACCAGGGCAGGGTGGCTCGAAAAAGAAAAACTTTCATCATCATTCACTCCATCACTGTCTTGCCAGAGGGGTGCTTTACACTATAACTGCAACATTAACACCCCTCCTTCAGAGTGCAGACACTGTACTTCCCATCTCCAGGACTCAAGTCCGGCCTGCCGGTTTCCCTGAATCCCTTCATAAATGTTACTTTGCTCACACTCCAACAGCACGTCAAGTATTAAAAACCATTTGTCTCCATTCACTCCTATCAAATACGCTCACAATGCTTGCTGGAAGTCCAAGCCCTCGCACACAAAACTTCCTTTACCCTCCCTCCAACCTTTCCTAGGCCGACCCCTACCCCGCCTTCCCTCCACTACAGATTTATACACTCTCGAAGTTATTCCGTCTCGTTCCATTCTCTCTACATGTCCGAATCACCTCAACAACCCCTCCTCAGCTCTCTGGATAATAGTTTTGGTAATCCCGCACCTCCTCCTAATTTCCAAACTCCGAATTCTCTGCATTATATTCACGGCACACATTGACCTCAGACATGACATCTCCACTGCCTCCAGCCTTCTCTTTGCAACATTCATCACCCATGCTTCACACCAATATAAGAAAGAGTGTTGGTATAACTATACTCTCATACATTCCCTTCTTTACTTCCATGGACAAAGTTCTTGGTCTCAACAGACTCCGAAGTGCTCCACTCACCCTTTTTCGCTCATCAATTCTATGATTCACCTCATCCTTCATAGACCCATCTGCTGACATGTCCACTCCCAAATATCTGAATACATTCACCTCCTCCATACTCTCTCCCTCCAATCTGATATCCAATCTTTCGTCACCTAATCTTTTTGTTATCCTCATCACCTTACTCTTTCCTATATTCACTTTCAATTTTCTTCTTTTACACACCCTACCAAATTCATCCACCAACCTCTGCAACTTCTCTTCAGAATCTCCCAAAAGCACAGTGTCATCAGCAAAAAGCAACTGTGACAACTCCCACTTTGTATTTAATTCTTTATCTTTTAACCCCACACCTCTTGCCAAGACCCTCGCATTCACTTCTCTTAACCCCATCTATAAATATATTGAACAACCACGGTGACATCACACATCCTTGTCTAAGGCCCACTTTTACTGGGAAATAGTCCCCTTCCCTCCTACACACTCTAACTTGAGCCTCACTATCCTCATAAAAACTCTTCACTGCTTTCAGTAACCTACCTTCTATTCCATACACCTGCAACATCTGCCACATTGCCCCCCTATCCACCCTATCATACGCCTTTTCTAAATCCATAAATGCCACAAAAGCCTCTTTACCCTTATGTAAATACTTCTTCTTTCAACACGTCGGCCGTTTCCCACCGAAGTGGGGTGGCCCAAAAAGAAAAACGAAAGTTTCCCATTTTACATTTAGTAATATATACAGGAGAAGGGGTTACTAGCCCCTTGCTCCCAGCATTTTAGTCGCCTCTTACGACACGCATGGTTATGTAAATACTGTTCACCTATATGTTTCACTGTAAACACTTGGTCTACGCACCCCCTACTTTCCTAAAGCCCCCTTGTTCATCTGCTATCCTGCTTTCTGTCTTACTCTTAATTCTTTCAATAATAACTCTACCATACACTTTACCAGGTACACTCAACAGACTTATTACCCTATAATTTTTGCACTCTCTTTTGTCCCCTTTGCCTTTATACAAAGGAACAATACACGCTCTCTGCCAATCCCTAGGTACCTTACCCTCTTCCATACATTTATTAAATAATAGCACTAACCACTCCAAAACTATATCCCCACCTGCTTTTAACATTTCTATCTTTATCCCATCAATCCCAGCTGCCTTACCCCCTTTCATTGTACCCACTGCCTCACAAACTTCCCCACACTCCTACAAGATGTTATTCCTCCTTGCCCTATACACGAAATCACAGCTTCCCTATCTTCATCAACATTTAACAACTCATCAAAATATTCCCTCCATCTTCCCGATACCTCTAACTCTCCATTTAATAACTCTCCTCTTCTATTTTTCACTGTCAAATCCATTTGTTCCCTAGGCTTCCTCAACTTATTAATCTCACTCCAAAACTTTTTCTTATTTTCAACAAAATTTGTTGATAACATCTCACCCACTCTCTCATTTGCTCTCTTTTTACATTGCTTCACCACTCTCTTAACCTCTCTTTTTCTCTCCATATACTCTTCCCTCCTTGCATCACTTCTACTTTGTAAAAACCTCTCATATGCTAACTTTTTCTCCCTTACTACTCTCTTTACATCATCATTCCACCAATCGCTCTTCTTCCCTCCCGCACCCACTCGCCTTTAACCACAAACTTCTGCACTACATTTTTAAATCTACCTTATACATCTTTGACCCCATTGCCTACACTCTCACTAGCCCATCTATCCTCCAATAGTTGTTTATATCTTACCCTAACTGCCTCCTCTTTTAGTTTATAAACCTTCACCTCTCTCTTACTTACTGCTTCTATTTTCCTTTTATCCCATCTACCTTTTACTCCCACTGTAGCTATAACTAAAAAGTTATCTGATATATCTGTGGCCCCTCTATAAACATGTACATCCTGAAGTCTACTCAACAGTCTTTTATCTACCAATACGTAGTCCAACAAACTACTGTCATTACGCCCTACATCATATCTTGTATACTTATTTATCCTCTTTTTCTTAAAATATGTATTACTTATAACTAAGCCTTTTTCTATACAAAGTTCCATCAAAGGGCTCCCATTTTCATTTACACCTGGCACCCCAAACTTTCCTACCACACCCTCTCTACATGTTTCTCCTACTTTAGCATTTATGTCCCCTACCACAATTACTCTCTCACTTCGTTCAAAAGTTCCTATACATTCGCTTAACATCTCCCAAAATCTCTCTCCCCTCTACACTCCTCTCTTCTCCAGGTGTATACACGCTTATTATAACCCACTTTTCGCATCTGACCCTTATTTTAATCCACATAATCCTTGAATTTACACATTTATATTCCCTCTTCTCTTTCCATAACTGTTCCTTCAACATTATTTCTACCCCTTCCTTAGCTCTAACTCTCTCAGATACTCCTGACTTAATCCCATTTATTTCTCCCCACTGAAACTCGCCTACCCCCTTCAGGTTTGTTTCGCTTAGGGCCAGGACATCCAACTTTTTTTCATTCATAACATCAGCAATCATCTCTTTCTTATCATCAACACTACATCCACACACATTCAAACATCCCAGTTTTATAAAGTTTTTCTTATTCTTTTTTATAGTAAACGTGTACAGGAGAAGGGGTCACTGCCCATTGCTCCCAGCATTTTAGTCGCCTTATACGACACACATGGCTTACGGAGGAAGAATTCTTTTCCACTTGCCCATGGACAGTAGATGAAATAAAGAACAAGAGCTATTAAGAAAAAGAAGAAAAACATAGATGTGTGTATGTATATATATGCATGTGTATGCCTGTGTAGTGTAACCTACATGTAAGTAGAAGTAGCTAGATATACCTGTTATCCAGCGTGTTTATGAGACAGAAAAAGACATCAGCAATCCTACCATCATGTAAAACAGTTTCAGGTTTCTCTTTCACAGTCACCTGGCAGGACGGTAGTACCTCCCTGGGTGGTTGCTGTCTACCAACCTAGTACCTTAGTCTTTTTTCTCTTTAATTTTTACACTCTTCTTTCCCCTTTGCCTTTATACAAAGGAACTGTGCATGCTCTCTGCCAATCCCTAGGTACCTTAACCTCTTCCGTACATTTATTAAATAAAAACACTAACTACTCCAAAACTATATCTCCACTTGCCTTTAACATTTCTATTTTTATCCCATCAATCGTAGCTGCTTTACACCCTTTCATTCTACTCACTGCCTCACGAACTTTCCCCACAGTCTCAACTGGTTCTTCCTCACTCCTATAAGATGTTATTTCTCCTTGCCCTATACACAAAATCACAGCTTCCATATCTTCATCAACATTTAACAATTCCTCAAAATATTCCCTCCATCTTCCCTATACCTCTAACTCTCCATTTAATAACTCTCCTCTTCTATTTTTAACTGGCAAATCCATTCTTTCCCTAGGCTTTCTCAACTTATTACTCTCACTCCAAAACTTTTTCTTATTTTCAACAAAATTTGTTGATAACATCTCGCCCACCCTCTCATTTGCTCTCTTTTTACATTGCTTCACCACTTTCTTTACCTCTCCTTTTCTCTCCATATACTCCTCCCTCCTTACATCATTTCTACTTTGTAAAAACCTCTTGTATGCTAACTTTTTCTCTCATACTACTCTCTTTACATCATCATTCCACCAATCGCTCTTCTTCCCTCCCGCACCCACTTTCCTATAACCAAAAAATTCTGCTGAACACTCTAACACTATATTCTTAAACTTACCCCATACCTCTTCTACCCTGATTACTATAAATAAGGGGGTGCCCTCTTTTACCCCACTGCCTATATTCTCACTAGCCCATCAGTCCTCCAACAGGTGTTTATTTCTTACCTGAACTGCCTCCTCCTTTAGTTTACAAATCTTCACTTCACTCTTACTTGCTGTTTCCATTCTCCTTGTATCCCATCTACCTTTTACTCTCACTGTAGCTACAACTAAAAAATGATCTGATATATGTGTGGCCCCTCTATAAACAGTCTTTTATCTTCCAATATTTAGTCCAACAAACTACTGTCATTTTGCCCTACATCATATCTTGTATACTTATTTATCCTCTTTTTCTTAAAATATGTGTTACCTATAACCAAACCCCTTTCTATACAAAGTTCAATCAAATGCTCCCCATTATCATTTACACCTGGTACCCCAAACTTACTTAACACACCCTCTCTAAACGCTTTCCTACTTTAGCATTTAGGTCCCCTACCACGATTACTCTCTCACTTGGCTTAAAAGTTCCTACACACTCACTGAACATCTCCCAAAATCTCTCTCTTTCCTCTCCTCTACACTCCTCTCTTTTCCAAGTGCATACGCACTTATTATGACCCACTTTTCACATCCGACCCTTATTTTAATCCACATAATCCTGATCCTTCAACATTATTGCTACCCCTTCCTTAGCTCTAACTCTCAGATACTCCTGACTTAACCCTTTGACTGTCACAACACCTAATCCTGAGGTGTTTCCTGTTGTCGCAAAATTTTCGAAAAAAAAAATTATTTTTTCTTATGAAATGATAGAGAATCTTTTCCCGATGGTAATGACACCAAAAGTATGAAATTTGATGGAAAACTTACGGAATTACACTCTCGCAAAATTGGTGATCTCGGCGATATATATGCATCAGCAATTTCACCAACTTTGAGCCCTGTTTTTTGCCAATTCCATTGTTTCAGTTGACAAAACTCATAGCTATTTCTTTAGAACTCCATTTGTTCTATCGATTGAGTACAAGAAACCACCAATTTACTGATTTCAACTACTCAATAAAGTGGTCAGAAATTGGAAATTTGGCCAATTTCATGCAAAATAAAAAATGTTGTCAAATTCAAAATAGGGTCCAGAATAAACAATGCAGATATTCCTGTCACTAAAATATAATGTTATATATGTTCATTAGTCACGTCTTTAGACCCCTCTTATATTACTCTTGCTTTCTATTTTGATTTTTTATTCACACAAAAAATACCGTTATGCAGACTATTGCATTATTGTAAAAATGGTATAAATAATATCAGTGAACTTGTGAAACAATATTAGACTCACCAGTTGATGTGTATTGGACGTGTGGCGTGATTTGTTTACTCTTGAACATTGGCAAAAATCAAACATTTTCCCTAATTCGAGCTCAATTTCAAGATGGTTTTTATCATGAAACTAATCAAAATCATCTCTATTTCTATAGTATGTTTTCCATTGTATCACAGGAGACCACAAAAAAGAGAATACAACCATAAATACTATACAAAAATACACCTCAAAGTCGGCGTTTTAATCCGAAAACACGGTCGGAGTTTTTTCCTCATGCACTGAATTCATGAACAAATTTTTCAGCCGCACATTTGTCAGAACTTGCAGCCTCTCCATGCCTTACAACATTGTGTATGCCACTTCGCTTCTTGAAATTTTCGAACCACCCTTTGCTGGCCTTGAATTCATCAACATCAGCACTCGTTCCAGGCCTTTTCTTTATGAGATAATCATGCAACTGCCTTGCCTTTCGCAAATTATTAACTGTGTAACACTATCTCCTGCTAACACACTGACCACACAGACCCATTCTCTCATATGTGGGCCTACCAGCTTTCTCCCGCTTGATTTGAAGCCGCTAGAATTTTTGAGTACAGTGGACCCGTAAAAAATCGTCTCCCTTGAGAATCGGCGAATTTGAAAAACTTCCACTTTTTTCGGCAAAAAATCAAATTGAAAATCGTCCCTTAACTTGAAAATCTCCAGTCATCTGAAACGCGTTCGCGTGGGCCTCCTCGCCGTCTGGGCACATAAACACATTGTGCGTCAGTGTGCCATTGTTTACCAGCGAGTGACCACCACCCACGCCGACCACCCATGCATTCATACAATACATTTTGTCAATATTCCATTTGTTTTAGTGCTTGCAACTGCTAAATAAGCTACCATGGGCTCAAAGAAAGCTCCTAGTGCCAGCCCTGTGGTAAAGAAAGTGAGAAACACAATAGAAGTTAAGAAAGAGATCATAGAAAAATATGAAAGTGGTGTACGTGTGGCTGAGCTTTCCAGGATGTATGGGAAGGCCCATTCAACCATCACTTCCATCTTGTTGAAGAAAAAGGAAATCAAGGAAGCTGATGTTGCGAAAGGGGTGAATATGCTATTGAAAATGAGAGCGCAAATAATCGAAGTAGTTGAGAAGTTGTTGCTTTTGTGGATCAGACAAAAAGAGTTAGCAGGAGATAGTGTTACACAGTTAATAATTTGCGAAAGGCAAGGCAGTTGCATGATTATCTCATAAAGAAAAGGCCTGGAACGAGTGCTGATGTTGATGAATTCAAGGCCAGCAAAGGCTGGTTCGAAAATTTCAAGAAGCGAAGTGGCATACACAATGTTGTAAGGCATGGAGAGGCTGCAAGTTCTGACAAATGTGCGGCTGAAAAATTTGTTCATGAATTCAAGGGGTACATAGAGTGTGAACAATTCAAACCCCAACAAGTGTTCAATTGTGATGAAACAGGCCTCTTTTGGAAGAAACTGCCAAAGAGGACCTACATTACTTAGGAGGAAAAGGCACTGCCAGGACATAAGCCTATGAAAGACAGGCTAACTCTCATGTTGTGTGGCAATGCTAGTGGGGATTTCAAAGTGCGGCCTTTACTCGTGTATCACTCTGAAAATCCCAGAGTGTTCAAGAACTACAGTGTTGCCAAGGCTAATTTGTGTGTGTTTTGGAAGTCTAACAATAAGGCATGGGTCACCAGCGAAATTTTCCTTGATTGGTTCAATGAAGTGTTTGGCCCCAGTGTGAAGAAATATCTCAAGGAAAATAATTTGCCACTTATGTGCCTCCTGGTAATGGACAATTTTCCTGGTCATCCTTGAGACATGGAAGAGCAAATGGTGAAGGATTTTAAGTTCATCAAAGTGAAGTTCTTGCCCCCTAATACCACTCCTCTCCTCCAGCCCATGGACCAGCAGATCATTTCAAACTTTAAAAAACTCTACACCAGAGCAATGTTTCAAAGGTGTTTTGACATAACCTCAGACACTACTTTGACCCTAAAAGAGTTCTGGAAAGATCACTTCAATATCGTGCATTGCATACGCCTTATAGGTAAGGCTTGGCAGGAAGTGACTCCTGGAGTTTACCTGGAGAGAATTCCAGGAGTCAACGCCCCTGCGGCCTGGTCTGTGACCAGGCCTCTTGTTGGACCAGAGCCTGATCAACCAGGCTGTTACTGCTGGTCGCACGCAGTCTAACATACAAACCACAGACCGGCTGGTCAGGTACCGACTTTAGGTGCCTGTCCAGTGCCTGCTTGAAGACAGCCAGGGGTTTGTTGGTAATCCCCCTGATGTATGCTGGGAGGCAGTTGAACAATCTTGGGCCCCTGACACTTATTGTGTTGTCCCTCAACGTGCTAGTGGCACCCCTGCTCTTTATTGGGGGGATGTTACATCGCCCTCCGAGTCTTTTGCTTTCGTAGGGAGTGATGTTCGTGTGCAGAGTAAATGTGCAGCGAACCTTCACCACACACACATAAGTGCGATAAACCACCTCAACTACAGGGAACGCTTGAAGTTCCTAAACCTGTACTCTATAGAACGCAGGCAGGAGAGATACATTATTATATACACATGGAAAATTCTCGAGGGCTTAGTACCAAACTTACACACAAAAATCACTCCCTACGAAAGCAAAAGACTTGGCAGGCGATGTAACATCCCCCCAATGAAGAGCAGGGGTGCCACTAGCAATTTGAGGGACAACACAATAAGTATCAGGGGCCCAAGATTGTTCAACTGCCTCCCAGCATACATCAGGGGAATTACCAACAAACCCCTGGCTGTCTTCAAGCAGGCACTGGACAGGCACCTGAAGTCGGTACCTGACCAGCTAGGCTGTGGTTCGTACATTGGACTGCTTGCAGCCAGCAGTAACAGCCTGGTTGATCAGGCTCTGGTCCAACAGGAGGCCTGGTCACAGACCGGGCCGCGGGGGCGTTGACCCCTGGAATTCTCTCCAGGTAGACTCCAGGTATCTCTCCCGTCTGCATTCTAGAGAGTACAGGTTTAGGAACTTCAAGCATTAACAGTAATTGAGGTGATTTATCGCATTTATGCGTGCTGTGAAGGTTCTCTGCACATTTTCAAGGTCAGCAATTTCACCCGTCTTCAAAGGTGCAGTTAGTGTGCAGCAATATTCCAGCCTAGATAGAACAAGCGGTCTGTAAAGTGTCAACATGGGCTTGGCATCCCTGGTTTTGAAGGTTCTCATTATCCATCCTGTCATTTTTCTAGCAGATGCAATTGCTATGGTGTTATGGTCTTTGAAGGTAAGATCCTCTGACATGATCACTCCCAGGGCTTTGACATTAGTTTTTCGCTCTGTGTGGTTGGAATTAGTTTTGTACTCCGATGAGATTTTAATTTCTTCACGTTTTCTGTATCATTGTCCCAGGACAATGACCTCTGCTTGGAGACCACTCTGGCCAGATTGTGTCCAAGAGAGGGATTTTGAAGGGTTTGGGGATGACTCTGACAGCCCTATGCCAGTTGTGGAAAAAATTGTGGAATTGGGGATGTCCATGGGGATGGAGGTTAGTGGTGAGGATGTGGATGAGTTGCTGGTGGACCACAATGAAGTACTAACCACTGAAGAGCTGCAAGAACAACAGACCAAAGCTCAGGAAATTGCTTCAGAGGAGGAGGAAGTGAGAAATAAGAAGTTGCTTTCTTCAGAGATTAAGGAGATGTGTACAATGTGGACTAGGATGGAAAAATTTGTGGAGGAGCATCACCCTGACAAAGCTGTTGCAGGCCATGTATGTGACATGTTCATTGACAATGTCTTGTCACATTTTAGGGACATTTTAAAGAACCGCCAGAAACAGACCTTTGTGGAGAGTTATTTTCCAAGAAAGGATTCCAGTGACTCTCAACCTGGTCCTAGTGCCATTAAAAAACAAAGAAGGGAAGTAACCCCAGATAACTACAAGATATTATATGCACAGGCATTTATAAAGTTTTAAGATGGAAGGGGATTCCCCTTCCAAACATTAGCAACACCACCACCACCTTCTCCCCTCCTTCCTGCTTCCACACATCAACAACTCTTCAATAAAGGTAAGTGTCAATTTATTACTATTTTATACTATGTACAGTATATATCTCATTGTTTTCTGTGTAGATAAATGTACATTTAATGTGTAAAAAAAATTTTTTTTACATCTTGGTTTCTGGAACGGATTAATTTGATTTACATTATTTCTTATGGGGAAAATAGTTTTGAAAATCGTCCATTTTGAAAATAGGCGGCCTCTCAGGAACGGATTAATCACGATTTTCCAGGGTCCACTGTATATATATATGTCTGAAACACTGGCTCATAACATGTATATATACGACCAAAACAGTCATAGGGTTAATCCCATTTATTTTTTCCCACTGAAACTCGCCTACCCCCTTCAGCTTTTTTTCTCTTAGGGCTAGGACATCCAATTTCTTTTCTTTCATAACATTAGCAATCATTTCTCTTATCATCCGCACTACATCTACGCACATTCAAACATTCCTTATCTTGTTTTTAGTAATTTATACAGGAGAAAGGGTTACTATCTCATTGCTCCCGGTATTTAGTCACTTCTTATGACACGCATAGCTTACGGAGGAAGAATTCTGTTCCACTTCCCCATGAAGATAAGCAGAAATAAACAATAACAAGAACTAGGAAGAAAAATAGAAATGGGGTTAGTGTGTATATGCTTGTGCATGCATGTGTAGTGTGACCTAAGTGTAAGTAGAAGTAGCAAGACATACCTGCAACCTTACATGTTTATGAGACAGAAAAAGAGACCAGCAATCCTACCATCATGCAAAACAATTACAGGCTTAATGTTTCACACTGATTTGGTAGAACGGTAGTACCTCCCTGGGTGGTTGCTGTCTACCATCCTACTACCTGTAGTGTATATGCATTTTATTGCTCTAGGACACTTAAAGCCTGTGAGTGGGATAGCCAGATGGGGGTTACATACCTACCACACTTTCATACCTAACTACCATACTATTCACCTTGCACCCTATATTAAGACAATTAAGACTACAAATATTTTAAGGTAAGTAATGAGTGTACTGTATATGCATTTTATCGCTCTAGGGCACTAAATGACTATTACTTAATGTAATATTCACTTGAGAAGAAACAAAGCCAGACTGACTCACGACGGCTACACGGGGAGGCGCGCAGACATGGGTACACGGACAGGTCTGGTACGAAACATAGAGCACAGTGTGAAACCCCGACAAAATTTAGCTGAAAAAACAGTTCTAAACTCGAAAAGTACGATACTCAGACTGTGCAAAACTGTATAATACAGTGGACCCCCGAGTTTCGTAAATTTCGTGTTTCGTAAGGTTTTTTCGATTTCGAGAATCATAAACTGGCTCGTGTTTCGTAATGTATTAGAGCTGTCCACCTGCTCCGCGCCTGTGCGGGACGCAGGACGCCGCCAGGGAAGCATTGTTTACCATTGAGAGAACATTACCTTGCGTGCTCTTTCAAACATTCACAATACATTTGGTGTCTTTTTTGGTGGTTTAGTGATTGTCACTGTGAAATAAGTCACCATGGGTCCAAAGAAGCTTCCTAGTGGCACCCCTGTGGTAGCATTCATGCAGGAAGTGTAACATTCATACAGGGAGTTTAGCATTCATGCAGGGAGTGTAGCATTCATGCAGGGAGTATAGCATTCATGCAGGGAGTTTAGCAGGCATGCAGGGAGTGTAGCATTCATGCAGAGAGTGTAGCATTCATGCAGGGAGTGTAGCATTCATGCAGGGAGTTTAGCATTCATGCAGGGAGTTTAGCAGGCATGCAGGGAGTGTAGCATTCATGCAGGGAGTGTAGCATTCATCCAGGGAGTGTAGCATTCATGCAGGGAGTGTAGCATTCATGCAGGGAGTTTAGCATTCATGCAGGGAGTGTAGCATTCATGCAGGGAGTTTAGCAGGCATGCAGGGAGTGTAGCATTCATGCATGGAGTTTAGCAGGCATGCATGGAGTTTAGCAGGCATGCAGGGAGTGTAGAATTTTATGCAGGGAGTTTAACATTCATGCAGAAAGTTTAGCATTCATGCAGGGAGTTTAGCAGGCATGCAGGAAGTTTAGCATTCATGCAGGGAGTTTAGCAATGATGCAGGGAGTTTAGGATTGATGCGGGGAGTTTAGGATTCATGCAGGAGTTTAGCATTCATGCAGGGAGTTTAGCATTCATGCAGGGAGTGTAGCATTCATGCAGGGAGTTTAGCATTCATGCAGGGAGTTTAGCATTCATGCAGGGAGTTTAGCATTCATGCAGGGAGTTTAGCAGGCATGCAGGGAGTGTAGCATTCATGCAGGGAGTGTAGCAGGCATGCAGGGAGTGTAGCAGGCATGCAAGGAGTGGGGATTCCCCTTCATAGAGGCTGAAGAATTCCTCCCCCCAACAAGTGTTTAATTGTGATGAAACAGGCCTGTTTTGTAAGAAAATGCCCATGAGGACCTACATTACTCATTACCCTATCTTCCAGATGCCTGCAACTCTTCAATAAAGGTAAGTAAATGTATACAGTAGAACGTCATTTAGCACGATAGTTACGTTCCTGAAAAAGTTGTGTTAGATAATTTCGTGTTAAATAATTAAAAGAACTTATGGGGAAAATAGGGTTACGTTCCTGAGAGTCCCCAAAAAGCCAAACAAGTTTTTTTTAGACCAAAAGATCTTACAAAAATAAAAGTGAATATGTAATTGTAGTTCATTATCGTGATGTATTATGTTGTTTTTACTGCTTAAGACTACAAATGTAATAGAAATAATAGTATTTACCTTAAATTGTGGGTGCTGGTGTTTGTGGATGATTGTGAAGAGAGTGGAGAGTTATGCTGTGGCCCTACTGGGCTGAGGTGGATAGTAGAAGTTCTTGAACTGAAGTCGATGGTTGAACTGAGTGTCTAACTTTAAGTCAGTCAAGCCATTCAGTAAGTCAGTCAAGCCATTCAGTAATACAGTCAAGCCATTCAGTAAGTCAGTCATGCCATTCAGTAAGTTAGTCATGCCATTCAGTAAGTCAGTCAAGCCTTTCAGTAAGTCAGTCAAGCCTTTCAGTAAGTCAGTCAAGCCTTTCAGTAAGTCAGTCAATCCTTTCAGTAAGTCAGTCAAGTCATTCAGTAAGTCAGTCAAGTCATTCAGTAAGTCAGTCAAGTCATTCAGTAAGTCAGTCAAGTCATTCAGTAAGTCAGTCAAGTCATTCAGTAAGTCAGTCAAGTTTTTCAGTAAGTCAGTCAAGTCATTCAGTAAGTCAGTCAAGTCATTCAGTAGGTCAGTCAAGTCATTCAGTAAGTCAGTAAAGTCATTCAGTAAGTCAGTCAAGTCATTCAGTAAGTCAGTCAAGCCATTCAGTAAGTCAGTCAAGCCATTCAATAATACAGTCAAGCCATTCAGTAAGTCAGTCATGCCATTCAGTAAGTCAGTCATGATATTCAGTAAGTCAGTCAAGCCTTTCAGTAAGTCAGTCAAGCCTTTCAGTAAGTCAGTCAAGCCATTCAGTAAGTCAGTCAAGTCATTCAGTAAGTCAGTCAAGTCATTCAGTAAGTCAGTCAAGTCATTCAGTAAGTCAGTCAAGTCATTCAGTAAGTCAGTCAAGTCATTCAGTAAGTCAGTCAAGTCATTCAGTAAGTCAGTCAAGTCATTCAGTAAGTCAGTCAAGTCATTCAGTAAGTCAGTCAAGTCATTCAGTAAGTCAGTCAAGTCATTCAGTAAGTCAGTCAAGTCATTCAGTAAGTCAGTCAAGTCATTCAGTAAGTCAGTCAAGTCATTCAGTAAGTCAGTCAAGTCATTCAGTAAGTCAGTAAAGTCATTCAGTAAGTCAGTAAAGTCATTCAGTAAGTCAGTAGTCATTCAGTAAGTCAGTCAAGTCATTCAGTAAGTCAGTCAAGTCATTCAGTAAGTCAGTCAAGTCATTCAGTAGGTCAGTCAAGTCATTCAGTAGGTCAGTCAAGTCATTCAGTAGGTCAGTCAAGTCATTCAGTAGGTCAGTCAGTCATTCAGTCAGTCAGTCAGTTCGTCAGTCAAGTCAGTCAGTCATTCAGTCAGTCAGTCAGTCAGTCAGTCAGTCAAGTCAGTCAGTCACACAAACTTATGTTTACATCTTTTTATGTGTACAAAGTAACACTTCATTACGGCCACGGGTTATGTCTTGTCTAATATCTTTGTTTTCTTCGTTAATTCAAGATCAAAACACAATTCACTCTTATTTTATTCTTCACAAACACAGCTGGCTTGAGCCAGGACTTCTTGACGTGTATGAAATACGTACGAATGCTGGGATGGTGGGGTCCGTGGTGGGTGGGTAAGGCGGGTGGTGTCTGCTGAACCACAACAACAGTAGTAGTAACAAGACTGCTTGTGAGAATGGTTATTTGTTTTTCCTTCCCACAAACTGTAAGTAAGCTTATTCAGGTATACACAGATACAGTTACGAAGATTATCATACATAGCAGCATATGTGTAGAGAACCTAGGATAACCCAAAAAAGTCAGTGACAGTATTTCCATTGACTGACTTGGGTTATCCTAGGTTCTCTACACATATGCTGCTATGTATGATAATGTATGTAACTGTACTCACCTAATTGTAGTTGCAGGGGTCGAGACTCAGCTCCTGGCCCCGTGTATCTGAATAAACTTAGTTTGCAGGAAGGAAAAACAACAAATTCCCTTTTCTTCAAAGCATGAGGATTCTTAGGCAGTAAATAGCCATGCGCTCAAAATTTTTCCCCTCCTGCCGAACCGTGTAATATCATCTTTACGTCGTGTAAGATGATAATGTGTCGCAAATCTTAAATCGTGCAATACCGGTAACGTGCAACATAATCTCGTGCTAAATGACGTTCTACTGTATATATATATTATTTTTAATTATTTTGTATGTGAATATTCTTTGTGGAACGGATTAATTGTATTTACATTATTTCTTATGGGAAATAAAGGTTCGAATTTTGTAAACTTCGTGTTAAGTAATAGCTCCTGGAACGGATTAATTACGATACTCGGGGGTCCACTCTATTATGTTGCACATTTTGAATTTTAGTATCAGCAAACTTCTGAAAAGAGTGATGGAGTGATGATAAAAGTGTTTTCTCTTTTTTGAGTCACCCAACCTTGGTGGGAAATAACCAAGGTATTTAAAAAAAATAGTCTTATGTATTATGCATAGAATGTGTAGCTATGAGATTAGAAGGAAGTGCAGAGTTAATGAAAGTATTATCCAGAGAGATGATGAGGGGTTGTTGAGATGCTGTGAATGTTTAGGCAGGATGGAACAAGATTGGTTAACTTGGAGGACATATAAATCTGTAGTGGAGGGAAAGCAAGGTAGGATTCTTCCAACGAAAGGTTGGAAGGAGAGGGTAGAGGAGGTTTTGTCTGCAAGGAGCTTGGACACCAAGCAGGCATGTATGAACATCTTATAAAGGAGTGGAGGGAAATTGATTTTTGGACATGATATGCTATTGTAGTGTGAGCTAGATAACATTTGTGAAGACATTTAGGGAAACTGGTTAATTGAACTTGAGTTCTGGAGGTGGGAAGTACAGTGCCTACACTCTGAAGGAGGGGTGGAGGTGGGAAGTACAATGCCTGTTCTCTGAAGGAGGGGTGGAGGTGGAAGGTAAAGTGTCTGCACTCTGAAGGAGGAGTGGAGGTGGGAAGTAGTGTGTCTGCTCTCTGAAGGAGTGGGTAGAGTGGGAAGTGCCTTGACTGAAAAATGGGTGGTGGTAGGAAGTACAGTTGCATGCATTCACAAGGAGGGGTAGAGGTGGGAAGGAAAGTGCCTGCACTCTGAAGGAGTGGAGGTAGGAAGTACAGAGCTTGCACCCTGAAGGAGGGGTGATGGTGGGAAGCACAGTTCCTACACTCTGAAGGAGGGGTGGTGGTAGGAAGCACAGTGACTGCACTCTGAAGGATGAGTGGGAATATTTACAGTTTGGATGAACATCTGAAGTGTAATATCAGTCCTCCTCTTGCAAGACAGTGATGGAGAAAGTGTTTCTTCTTTATTGAGTTAACTTACCTCAGTGGTGTGTTTAAAATAATAATAATATTAATTATAATTAATTATAATGATTATTATGAAAGTTCATAAGTTTCCAATTTTATTTTGCAGGTCGTTTGATACCAGAGACTGGCACTTGTAGTGTCAATACTACAGGTCATCCTGGTACAAGAAGGTGGCACTTGTAGTGTCAATACTGCAGGTCATCCTGGTACAAGTAGGTAGCACTTGTAGTGTCAATACTACAGGTCATCCTGGTAAAAGAAGGTGGCACTTGTAGTGTCAATACTACAGGTCATCCTGGTACAAGAATGTGGTACTTTTAGTGTCAATACTGCAGGTCATCTTGGTACAAGAAGGTGGCACTTGTAGTGTCAGTACTGGAGGTCATCCTGGTACAAGAAGGTTGTACTTGTAGTGATAATACTGCAGGTTATCCTGGTACAAGAAGGTGGCACTTGTAGTGTCAGTACTGGAGGTCATCCTGGTACAAGAAGGTGGTACTTGTAGTGTCAATACTACAGGTGATCCTGGTACAAAGTGGTACTTGTAGTGTCAATACTGTAGGTCATCCTGGTACAAGAATGTGGTACTTGTAGTGTCAATACTGCAGGTCATCCTGGTACAAGAAGGTGGTACTTGTAGTGTCAACACTGCAAGTCATCCTGGTACAAAAAGGTGGGACTTGTAGTGTCAATACTGCAGGTCATCCTGGTACAAGAAGGTGGTACTTGTAGTGTCAATACTGCAGGTCATCCTGGTACAAGAAGGTGGTACTTGTAGTGTCAATACTGCAGGTCATCCTGGTACAAGAAGGTGGTACTTATAGTGCCAATACTAATGCAGTACTTATACAGTGACAACACTGTAACAACAGTGTTGGTACTACAACACTTGGAGTGTCAACAACAGTGTCAAGGTTAATGTGTCATAAATATCTGCTAGTGTCGTCCTTATTCCTGAGACACTATTATCCTTACTGGTTTAGTGCTTGTTATACTTAATAGAATAATACAGGAATATTAGTTTTCTCTGTAATAAAATATTCTCAAATATCCCCTGGTTAAACAATTTAAATATGTGAGAACTTATTGTTCACTATGTCTAAAATACCTGAAAAACAATGTGTTGAGGCAACACAATGTACAGTTGTTCATGTAGGAGAACAATTATATCAACATTCACATGAAAAACAATGTGTTGAGGCAACACAATGTACAGTTGTTCATGGAGGAGAACAATTATATCAACATTCACAATCACTCAAACAATCTTCACAACAACCTCAGTGTGGACATCAGACCAGGTTTATCATAGGCAAAAAAACACTTCAGTGTTCAGTGTGTCTAAAAGAGTTTTCTGGAAAATGTAATTTAGACATTCACATGAGAACTCATACTGGAGAGAAGCCATATCAGTGTTCAGAATGTCTGAAAGACTTTTCTCAAAAATCACATTTAGTAAGTCACATGAGAACTCACACTGGAGAGAAGCCATATCAGTGTTCAGAATGTCTGAAAGACTTTTCTCAAAAATCATATTTAGTAAGTCACATGAGAACTCATACTGGAGAGAAGCCATATCAGTGTTCAGAATGTCTGAAAGACTTTTCTCAAAAATCACATTTAGTACTTCACATGAGAACTCACACTGGAGAGAAGCCATATCAGTGTTCAGAATGTCTGAAAGACTTTTCTGAAAAATCAAGTTTAGTAAAACACAAAAGAACTCATACTGGAGAGAATCCATATCAGTGTTCAGAATGTCTGAAAGACTTTTCTGAAAAATCAAGTTTAGTAAGTCACATGAGAACTCATACTGGAGAGAAGCCGTATCAGTGTTCAGAATGTCTGAAAGACTTTTCTCAAAAATCATATTTAGTAAGTCACATGAGAACTCATACTGGAGAGAAGCCATATCAGTGTTCAGAATGTCTGAAAGACTTTTCTCAAAAATCAATTTAGTAAGTCACATGAGAACTCATACTGGAGAGAAGCCATATCAGTGTTCAGAATGTCTGAAAGACTTTTCTCAAAAATCACATTTAGTAAGTCACATGAGAACTCATACTGGAGAGAAGCCATATCAGTGTTCAGAATGTCTGAAAGACTTTTCTGAAAAATCAAGTTTAGTAAGTCACATGAGAACTCATACTGGAGAGAAGCCATATCAGTGTTCAGAATGTCTGAAAGACTTTTCTCAAAAATCTCATTTAGTAAGTCACATGAGAACTCATACTGGAGAGAAGCCATATCAGTGTTCAGAATGTCTGAAAGACTTTTCTAAAAAATCACATTTAGTAAGTCACATGAGAACTCATACTGGAGAGAAGCCATATCAGTGTTCAGAATGTCTGAAAGACTTTTCTAAAAAATCAATTTAGTAAGTCACATGAGAACTCATACTGGAGAGAAGCCATATCAGTGTTCAGAATGTCTGGAAGACTTTCTAAAAATCAAGTTTAGTAACACATGAGAACTCATACTGAGAGAAGCCATATCAGTGTTCAGAATGTCTGAAAGACTTTCAAAATCAAGTTTAGTAAGCACATGAGAACTCATACTGGAGAGAAGCATTTTCAGAGTGTTCAGAATGTCATGAAGACTTTCTAAGTCACATGTAGAAGTCATACTAGAAGGAGCTTTGTCAGAGGTGGTGTCATATGTCATACACTAACATTTCTTCCTCTACCAACACTGATGAAACCCTTTCACTGTTGGTCCTGTAATATTACTGTTGGCAAGCAGTGTTGGTCCCATAATATTACTCCTGGCAAGCCAGTGTTGGTCCCGTAATATTACTCCTGACAAGCCAGTGTTGGTCCCGTAATATTACTTCTGGCAAGCCAATGTTGGTCTCGTAATATTACTGCTGACAAGCCAGTGTTCGTCCCGTAATATTACTGCTGGCAAGCCAGTGTTGGTCCTGTAATATTACTGCTGGCAAGCCAGTGTTGGTCCCGTAATATTACTGCTGGCAAGCCAGTGTTGGTCCCGTAATATTACTGCTGGCAAGCCAGTGTTGGTCCCGTAATATTACTGCTGGCAAGCCAATGTTGGTCCCATAATATTACTGCTGGAAAGCCAGTGTTGGTCCCGTAATATTACTGCTGGCAAGCCAGTGTTGGTCCCATAATATTACGGCTTGGAAACCAGTATCGGTTCCATAATACTACACCAAAATTCTAGCGGCTTACAATCTTGTGGGAGAAAGCTGGTAGGCCTATATATGAGAGAATGGGTCTTGAGTGGTCAGTGTGTGCAGTATAAAAAAAATCCTGCAGTATGCAGTGCATAATGAGAAAAAAACTTACCCTGGATGATATACTACAGAAATTGAGATTATTTTGAATAGTTTATGGACTAAAAGTATTTTGAAATTCAGTTCAAATTAGTGGAAATGTTCGATTTTTGCTGATATTCAAAAGAAACCCCTCTTTAAGGGGGCTCCTTGTCGCGATAAAGAGGCCATCAGTCTGAGGAATTAGACCTCTTGGTCTTCTTCCTCAGACCAAACCTAATTACCCCCCAATCACCCCTCCCCTTTCCCATCTTCCCCATCCTCCCTTTTCCCTTTCCTCCTCCTCCTCCTCATCCCTCCCTTATTACCTTCCCATTTTTACCCTGTGAGCTTCTTTCCACAGGCATTCTGGTTCCTAGGTAGAGGAAGGGTACCATGGTCCATCCCATTCTGTTGAGGTTCTTGGCGGTGGTGTAGTTTGCCGTGGAATCTGGATCGCCCGGGAATGTCCCGATCCCTCTCCGGTCTCCCAGGGGGTGGCTTTGGGTATCTTTCGGGCGACGGGTGTATCTCTGGAGACCACCTTTCGGATTCCGGGGGTGGTGGCGAAGGAGGAATGCTTTGTGGCGGGTATCCGGCCGCCCTCTCTTTTGTCCGCCGAGGTGGCTCGGTGGATATGAGGTTGCTATCCCGGATTGCTCGTTTACTGGCATGAATGGTAGGGTATGGCACGGGTTCCATGCAGCATCTGCACTACTTGCAGTGTTTAGGTCCTCTTGGGTGCAGAGGGGGATTTACGCCCCTTTCATTCCTCCTAGGAGTTATTCCTCCATGTTCCCCCTTTTTTTATTCTTGTTTTCTTTTTATTTTATTTTCTTTCTTTTAACCC
>WNWK01019620.1:0-25000 GCA_009830355.1 Cherax destructor
CATAATGGTCCAATTTTTCCATTCATTCAATTAATATTATCATGGAGAAGTACTAAACCATAAGACCCAAATGTTTGGAGAGCCTTACTGGTTCAGCATTTGGGGCAATCCTCTCTCTGATCATTTTCAAAGTTCACATGGTAAGAATTCCATGATTGCTTCCTCCTTCTGACTTTGCATTCTCATCTTTTTCCTTTAAAAAGGCAACTAGAAACAGTTCTGGCCCCCCCTCTAGGATGCTCTCAAACACAAATCTTCATCATTCTGCGAGTCAACAGTCCATAGTGTTGTAGTCATCCTGCTTCTCCATTCTGTTTCTGCATGCAGAGATAATATAGTATTACTTTACATTCTTTGAAATATTTTTTTACTACTTAATAATTCCATATACTTTACTGGTCTTGGGTAATTAGTAAACTGTAGTATTCAATCCAATTCATTTCGTACAGAGATCAACATATATGGATTTAGTTTGATGTGACCATACATCTCAGTTGCATTATTTGTACCTAAGTAAATATGCTGTCTATAGACCTTTGTATAATTTTTAGTAAACAATTTTTTTTCCTTGTGGGGTGACAGGGCCGTTATTTAGTTTATCTTATTGATTAAATTAAAAAATTTAATGTTTGTGAAATACAGTGGTACCTCGACATATGAGCAGCTCCCAACTCGAACAATTGTAAGTGTATTTCTTGTGCTTTTGTAAGTGTATTTTGGGGGTCTAAAAGGGGATTAATCTAATTTACATTATTCCTTATGAGAACAAATTGTTCGTATCGGCACTCAAACAGCCTTTTGGAATGAATTAAGCCGTAACCCGAAAAAACCCCCGCAATGGAGTCTATGTTACTCAATAACATTCTTCAATTTCTACAGTACATGCTAATCTACTCATACCTAATTAGAAGTGTATATGAATAGGGATCTACATCAAAAACATCTAAAACTAATCAAACAAAAAAAGGGCCCCCCAAAAGAATAATCACCTTTTCTTTTTAATTATAATAATTAAAGCTACTCAAAATGGAAGCACTGGAACTTATATTGAAAAAAAATTTCTGTGGATTAAGTCAAAACCATATTATTACACTATTACTACAGTAGGTCCAACACTAATGATATCAATATGTTCCTAAATGTTTTGTTGTAATTTAGGGGGTTTGGGAAACCTTTTTTCCCCCCCCGCCACAACCAGAGATGCGGGCTGAACCCAATATACCGTATGAAATTTAATTTTTTCCTACAATATTTACCTTTTTATTACGTTAAAACCCTCTTTTTCAGCTGCAAATGCAGTAGGTATTCCCCATGTATATTAATACATACAGTGGACCCCGAGTTTGTAAGCCTCGCTTTGTAAATTTTGCCTTTGGTAATGTTTTCCATCAAAATATTGTCTCGCGGTTGGAATTTGCCTCGACATTTATAGGTCGTTCGGAACACATATGAGCACCCAGTGTCGACGCGCTACAAGGGGGCCACACACCATTCATAGTCAGTGTAGCATTGTTTATGGCGAGTGACACGTCCATGCGTTCATATGATACATTTCATAACATTCCATTCTTTTTAGTGCTTGCAACTGCAAATAAGCATCATGGGCCAAAAGCTTCTAGTGCCAGCCCTTTGGTAAAGAATGTGAGAAACATGATAGAAATTCAAGAAAGAATTATTATTATTATTATAATCAAATAGAAGCTAAAAACCCCAGGGTTATACAGCGCTGCAGGTTATTGCAGGATGCAGGGAGAATGGGTTGTAAGAGGGAGATGGATGATTAGTAGGGTATGGAGTGCAGCAGGATGGTGGATAATGCGGGGATAGAGGGTAGCAAGAGATCAAGGTAGAAGGGACTGAGGGAGGTGCTAGAGGTATAATCTTCAGAGTTTTGTAGTAAGTCAGTTTCTGTCAAAAAGTCAATGAGAAGTCAGGATTAAAGGAGGTCCATCTGCAAGAAGGAAGGTAAAGAAAGGGCCGCAGATCGAAGACCCGTTGGAGGTAAATTCTGCGTGCTCGTTGATAGTGGGGGCAGTCCAACAGAATATGTCGAACAGACACTGGAACCTGACAATGCTCACAGAGAGGGGCAGGAGCCTCTCATGAGATACCGTGAGTAAGACGAGGTGGCCGATGCGAAGACGGGAGAGTGTAGTCTCCCAACCTCGACATTGGTGACAAGAAGGAGGCCAGAAACCTATAACCGGTTTAATAGAATGAAGTTTGTTATTCAGCAGGTCAGACCAGCGTTGTTGCCAACGGGTGCGAAGGTGGAGTAGCAATGACCGCAAAATAGTCCGTGAAAGAACACCTCTATATGAAACTGGAAGGTCATGTACTGCGACCGCGCAGCAGTGTCTGCCTGTTCATTGCCCTGTACGTCAACATGACCAGGGACCCAACAAAAGACAATATCTTTACGCTTGCTAAAGTTACGGCGTAACCAAAGGTGATACGAAGAACTAGGGGTAGGTGTATCAATTTTACGGATAGCCTGTAAAGCACTAAGGGAGTCTGGAAACGACCACAAATAGTGACACAGGCATAGATGCAATACGGATAAGTGCCACAAGAATGGCATATACAATTCAGCCGTAAATATGCTAGCCGAGGGTAATAGATGCCCTCGTACGACGCTGTCCGGAAACACTGCTGGAATCGACGCCGTCAGATGACTTTGAACCATCGGTGTATACTGCAATGGCATGGGAATGAGAACGGAAATGGTCTAGAAGAAAGAGCGAGACCGCCGTAGGTAGTTGGGCTTTCGCGCAAGGTAAGGAATAGAACAGACACGGACAGCAGGAACTTCCCAAGGGGGCAGGGGAAAGGGAGATGTCACATGAACATATAGAGGTGGGAGCTGAAGGGAAGACAGGAGTGAATGTAGACGAAGAGAGGACAGCAAGCAGGCGACGAACAAATAAGAACGCCACTAACATCTGTAACAATCCTATACATGGAAGGATTGCGGAGGTCTGAGAGCAACAAAATAGCGAATGCAATGTGAATCACGACGATCGGATAAGGAAGGAATGTTCGCTTCTACATAGGGGCTCTCAACCGGGGAAGAACGAAATGCACCAAGGCATAGCGTAATCCCTGGTGATGGATGGGATTAAGGATGGAAAGAGTAGCAGGGAGGCCGCCGAATATATCTCGTCACCATAATCGAGGTTCGACAAAATTAGGGCTGAATGTAGGCGAAGGAGAGTTCTACGATCAGCTCCCATGAAAGAGTGCGAGGGTTTTAAGAAGGTTCAGCCTGGTGTGACAAGTTGCCTTCAGAGAGGTAATGTAGGTTTCCAGGACAATCGACGGTCGAACAGGAGGCCGAAACCTGACTGTATCACGTTCTGGGATACGTGAGCCGTATAGGTACAATGGATGATCAGAGACCACTGAACGTCTAGTAAACGTAATTTGATGAGTTTTCCACTAGAAAATTTAAAGTAGTGGTGGCCCAATCAGAAACCCGGTTGATGGCATGCTGGAGGGAAACTGCAATGAGGTGACAGTCAGCACCTGCACAAGCTATAGCAAAGTCATCCACATAGGCGATGACCAAATATTGGATGGGAGAACAGATGCCAGATTATTTATAGCAAGCAGAAAGAGTGTTGTGCTCAGAACACATCCCTGGGGGACACCTTAAAGCTTGGACAAATTCCGGGCAGAGTTCATTACTAACCCAGACCCGGAAATGTCTGTCAGTTAAGAAGGCCTTAAGAAAGAATGGTAGGTTGCCTCGGAGGCCTAAGGAGTGGGCCTGGGCCAAGATATATATCTCCAAGTTGTGTCATAAGCCTTCAAGGTCGAAAAGATAGCGATAACCGAATGGTTATTCACAAAGGCATTACGAATATACGTATCCAATCGCAGCAAGGGTCAATGGCAGAACGGCCTTGGAAGCCATATTGACTAGGGAGAGACTATTGTGCGTCTCTAAATACCACATCAAACGTCTATAACTAGACGTTCCATCCTGCAAACTGCACTGGTAAGAGCGATGGGACGGTAGTGAGAGGAATCATGTCCCGTAGTACCTGGTTTTCGAAAAGGGAGAACAATAGCAGACTTCGACAGCTGGGGAAGAACTCCTTGCGACCATATGAGATTAAAGAGTCGTAAGAGGACAGTAAGAGCAGACTGATGTAAATGCTGTAGCATACGAATATGTATGCCGTCTGGCCCAGCTGCCGATGATCGGCAAGCAGAGAGTGTTGCCTCCAGTTCTTGAAGGGTAAAAGGCACATTATAGGATTCTTCTCTAAGAGAAGAAAAATCTAAGGGCTTTAACTCGCTGGCAGACTTAGAAGAAAGGAACGAGGGGCATAGATGGAGCCCTGAGAAATGCGGATGAGATGATTACCAATTTCAGTGGCAACGGCAAGAGGGTGTGCTATATCGACACTAGCAACCTGAAGAACAGGAGCCGGGTCGGGGAGAATTTACCACTTAATTTCTACTTTCTTCCCGACTGCACTCATCGAGGAAGCCGAAGTGACAGTAGAAAGTAATCTCGCCAGCAAGTGCGTTTAGCATCACGTATGACACGGCGAGCAATAGCTCTCTTCTGCTTAAAATCAAGAGTCTCTGGTTCTGTTGTACCGATACCTGCCCATGCAGGGATTTCAAACACTGCCCAAGCACAAGTAGGAGACCACCAAGGCACGCACTTCTGAGGATGCTTGCCCGAGGTTTGGGGAATAGAATGTGAACCGCTGTGAAGATGGAGGACGAAAGAGATGTAAACCTCATCAATGGAGGACGAGGTAGGAACCTCATGAAGGCAGTAAGATGTGCGTAAAGGTCCCATTTCGCCGGTCAAATTGCCAGCGTGGGCAATGAGGAGGTGGAGAAAACAAGGGGACTTTAGGATGATTGGGAAATGATCGCTATCATGTAAGTCCGGGAGGACAGACCAGGTGAAGTCAAGGACTGTTGAGGAAGAGCAGATGGAGAAACGATACAGGAGAAAGAATGAGTTCGAGGATCAAAATGGGTAGGAGTACCCGTATTTAAAACATGGAGGGGAAGAGAAGCAAGAAATGCCTCCAACTGAATGCCACAGGAGTCACAGTGCGACCCTCCCCAGAGAAAATGGTGTGCGTTAAAATCGCCAAGTAATAGAAGGGGTGGCTGTAAGGAAGAAACCAGAAAATCAACATCTGGGATAGACAATGCCCGCGAAGGGGAGAGATATAAAGAACAGAGTGTATACCACTTATTCAAGTGGATACGAGCTGCTGTGTAATGTAAGGAAGAAGGGACATAGAGCTGACGGTATGGAACACCAGTGCGTATAAAGAGAGCACTTCGTTAAGGTTCCATCGGAAAAAGGATCCGATGAATATAACAAATTATAGCCTGAAAAGGGCCTGATAACAGTGGATTGTAATTTGGGTTCTTGCAAACAGACCCCAATAGGGAAAAACTGGGAGAGCAACACCTGAAGCTCACCCCTGTTACCCCTGAGGCCTCGGATATTCCACTGCAAATAAGCCATGAATTATGGAGAAAAAGATAGAAGTCGAAGTGAGAGGAAGCTATGGACTAGGGTTAGAAAAGTCCACGTGTGGAGGCAGCGGAAGACCTGTAATCAGAGAGGGAGGAGGACGTTGTGAAGGAAGGGGGGGTTGAGACAAAGAAGAGAGATGAGGAACCTCAGATGGAGTAGTGTCCATCATCGGCCCAGTCTCTGAAATATATTCTGCAATAGCTTCCAGTGTTTCGGAAGTCAAAGATGCAGAATGGGAGACTACATTAGAAATGGAAGAAACTATCGGGGAGTCTATAGACTGTACTAAAGTAGAGGACGAGGAGGTAGAAGAGGAAACTGTCGTAGGGACTTGGGAGGGGACAGGGGATGAAGGTAGTGTATGAGGAGGAGGATGAACCTCCACACACGTTACAGAACTAGTCGGAGGCGAAGAACCTGGCAATAGGGATTTTTTGCCGGGCTTATAAGAGGGGGGGCGCTGAGGTTTAGGTGTAGGACGAGGACGTGTAGACTCAGAACTGTGCGAGTGAATAGAGGAAGGAGTGTGGATAGTATGGGAAGCCGAGGTAGGGACCTCGGAGCCAAGAACATCAAAAGGATTCGAGACAGGGGTGACGGAGGATGAGGCGACAAGAGAGGAAGCCGTGGAAGTTGGGACCCCAGAAGCGGGGCGACGTTTAGCAATGCGAGAATAGGAAATACGGGGAAGTTTCCCTTGAAGGCGAAGATGAGAGAAAGCCATAGCATAGGAGAAGCCTTCCGCCTCTTTGAGACAACGGATTTCCCGCTCATTCAGGTAAACCTGACAACGGCGAGAATATGAAGGATGTGCCTCATGACAGTTAAGGCAAGAGGGAGGTAGAGTACAAGAAGAACTGGCATGGTCGTCAGCACCACAGACTGGGCATTCGGCCATGGACCTGCAATATTTTGCTGGATGACCAAAACGCCAGCAGTTTCTACACTGCTGCGGTGTAGGGGTCACCTTTCGAACTTGTAAACGTTGACCTGCAATGTAGACCGAAGGTGGCAGTTCTCGGCAGTCAAACGTTAAACGAGCTATATTGCAAGAATAACGTCTTCGCTTATTGGCTGGGAGGACAAAAGTGTCAACTTTAAGGATAGGGAGTTCTTGGAGCTCAAGCTGCTCGAAAATGTCATCACCACATGTCTGGAAATTCCATTGGACAATAGTGTGGGGCAAAATGACAGAACCACAACAAGAATTGAGGGAATGGTGCTTGTCAATAGTAACAGGTGTAGTATCAATGGTTGTAACAAGAGAAAGATCGCGAGCTTGGCCAGCATTCTGGACCGTGATGATGCAAGTGCCGCTCTTGAGAGCGTGAAATGAGATGTTTTGACCAACATGGCGTAGCAGAGCCTTACCAATACTATGGTCTGAAAGATAGGTATTAGGAGAAGTCGGTCGAAGAGTAAAAAACTTTGTCCATTGAGTAGTTTGAAACAGAGAGTTTAAGGGGAGTGCGTGACGAGCTTGTCGTTTCTGAGATGAACGAGAAGAAAGTGTCGAATCGTCATGTGTGGGTCTTGGTCGTTTGGGTGTGGGACCAGGGGTGGTCCGATGTGAGACGGGCGAGCGATTCGAAAATTGCCGCACCGTCGAGGGAGAAGCCGGAATCAAGGTCAGAGAAGAGCGAAGGTCAGATGTATCGAAAGGGGCAGTCGGGTCCCTGGGACCTGAAGCAGGTGACGAACTGGCACCTGCTTCAGGTACAGGGGTATTAAGGTTGTCCGAAGAGCTATCCGTTATCAAGGTAGGGTCAGAACTAGGTGCGGTATCAAGGGGCCCGGGGGTAGAGTCACGGATTAGGGCATCCATGGTTAGGTTACTTCTTTCTTTTTGTTTTTAAGAAAAAAAGAAAGAAGAAAAGAAAATAAAAATAAAAAAAAGAATAAAAAAAGGGGGGAACGTGGAGGAATAGCTCCTAGGAGGAATGAAAGGGCGTAATCCCCTCCGTGCCCAAGAGGACCTCAACACCGCAAGTAGTGCAGATGCTGCATGGAACCCGTGCCATACCCTACCCTTCATACCAGTAAACCAGCAATCCGGGATAGCAACCTCACATCCACCGAGCCACCTCGGTGGACAAAAGAGAGGGCGGCCGGATATCCGCCACAAAGCATACCGCCTTCGGCCAATACCCCCGGAATCCGAAAGGTGGCCTCCAGAGATACACCCGTCACACGAAGGACATCCCCCAGACGATCCAGATTCCACGGCTAACTACACCACCGCCAAGAACCTCAACGGAATGGGATTGGACCACGGTACCCTTCCCCCTACCTAGGAACTAGAATGCCTGTGGAGAGAAGCTCCCAGGGTAAAAATGGGAAGGAAATAAGGGAGGGATGAGGAGGAGGAGGAAAGGGAATAGGGAGGATGGGGAAGATGGGAAAGGGGAGGGGGGATTGGGGGATAATTAGGTTCGGTCTGAGGAAGAAGACCAAGAGGTCCAATTCCTCAGACCGATAGCCTCTTTACCGCGACAAGGAGCCCCCTTAAAGAGGAGTGCTTTTTGAAAATTATATTATACATGTGGAAGCACTAAATTCAGTGTGATTTAGCACCTGAGGACTGGGAGGCAACCAAATTGAATGAAGCACAGGGAGGGTAGTTCCAATTCCTTGGATCATTAGCCCTTCACCTGCAACAAGGCACTCCTACACTTCTGGGTAATCTGAATATACAAAGGGAATAATAAAGTGCTTCCTTAATTTAGTTTTGATTGATTAGTGGGTATGATAGATTAACTTAGGTTAAACATGTACACACGTTTAGTCCCAAAATTCTTCAACAATATGGTACTCTCTATTGTGAGAAAATCAATAAGTCTGGTCAAGCCCTTAATTAACAGTGAAAATGCCAACCTAATCATGTAATATATTCATGCAGAGTGCTAATCTCATATAAGTGTTGAGTACCAACTAGGACTTTAACAGATTAAAAATAAAATTATTCAGGAACTAAACAGATTGTCCTGATTTAAATGCACTACCATATTTAATTCAGTTTATGCTTGTTCTCACTGATACAAAAATGAATTCTACCTTGTTTTAGGACAAATATAAAAGCAAAGCTAGGTTTTATTCTGGTTCATTACAAATGGTTTTACAGACCATTATGGTATACTGCAGTTACAGACGTTTCAATAAACAAGTAACTGGTATTGGAATACACGGGTTGGTAAATTATGTAGATTTAACTTATGACAGATACTGTTCTGCTTAACCCTTTGACTGTCGGAGGCCCCATTCTGAAACTGTCATTCTATGTCGGAAAATTTTGGAAAAAAAAATAAATTATTTTTTCTTATGAAATGATAGAGAATCTTTTCCCGATTGTAATGACACCAAAAGTATGAAATTTGATTAAAAACTTACGGAATTACGCTCTCGCAAAGTTAGCGATGTCAGTGATATATACGCATCGGCGATTTCGCCGACTTTGAGCCCTATTTTAGGCCAATTCCATTGGGACAGTCGACCAAACTCGTAGCTATTTATTTAGAACTCCATTTGTTCTATCGATTGAGTACAAGAAATCACCAATTTACCGATTTCAACTACCCAATAAAGTGGTCAGAAAATGGCAATTTCGCCAATTTCATGCAAAATAAAAAAGATGTCAATTTCAAAATAGGGTCCAGAATAAAAAATGCAGACATCCCTAGCACTAAAATAAGATGTTATCTGTTCATTAGTCATGTCTTTAGGCCCCCTCTTACATTACTTTGCTTTCTATTTTGATTTTTTATTCATACAAAAAATAGAAGATTTATTGTTATGCAGACTATTGCATTATTGTAAAAACTGTATAAATAATATCTGTGCACTTGTGAAAGAATATTAGACTCACCAGTTGATGTGTATTGGATGCATGGTGTGATTTGTTTACTTTTGAACATTGGCAAAAATCGAACATTTCCGCTACTTTGAGCTCAATTTCAAGATCGTTTACATCATGAAACTAATCAAAATCATCTCTATTCCTGTAATATGTTTCTCATTCTATCAAATGAGACCATGAAAAAGAGAATACAACCATAAATACTATACGAAAACACACCTCAAAGACGGCGTTTTAATTAAAAAAAACGGTCGGAGTTTTTTTTTTCTCATTATGTACTGCTTGCTGCAGGATTTTTTTTATACTGCGCACACTGACCACACAGACCCATTCTCTCACATGTGGGCCTACCAGCTTTCTCCTGCTTGATTTGAGGCCGCTAGAATTTAGGCGTATAAATACGTCCGAAACATTGGCTCGTAAGACGTAAATATACGTCCGAAACAGTCAAAGGGTTAATGGATACCAGTTCCTTCCAGTCACATCACATAAGCTTTGATCCTCCAATTAACATATTAGTATTATACTCGTGGGGGAGCGCTAAACTCGTAGAGGTTATACAGTGCCTGGGTAAGTTTATTTAGGTACAGTAACACAAATTATCATACATAGTAACACACCTGGAGTATACCTGCAGGGTGTTCCGGGGGTCAATGCCTCCCATGGCCCGGTCCATGCCCAGGACTCGCGGTAGATCAGGGCCTGATCAACCAGGCTGTTACCACTGGCCACATCCAAACCGACTTACGAACCACAGCCCGGTTGGTCAGGAATCGACTTTAGGTGCCTGTCCAGCTCCCTCTTGAAGACAGCCAGGGGTCTACTGGTAATCCCCCTTATGTATGCTGAGAGGCAGTTGAACAGTCTTGACAGTGTTGGACTCCTGACACTTATTGTGTTGTCTCTTAGCATACTCATGGCAAAAATGCTTTTGATTGGGGGGGGGGAAGCTGCACTGCCTGCCAAGTTTTTTGCTTCCTTAGAGAGTGATTTCTGTGTGCAGATTTGGGACTAGGCCCTCTTAAGATTTTCCAAATGTATATTATCATATGTGTAAATTACCTAGGATAACCCAAAAAAGTCAGAGAAAGTGACTTATTTCCACAGCAAACTTAAATTACAATCCAGAATAACAGGAATTAACTATCATATAGCTGCTGTACAAACATAATCTCTGAAAGTTAATGATGGGCTCTAATGCCTGAAATACACTACATGCTAGTAACTTTATTTTGTGCTTAACAATTGTTTTATTACACGTAAGCTACATTTTGTAATGCTGCAAAAAGAAATATGGTTTGTTGTTCAATGCTGTGCATACTATGGTGTTCCATAGCTGGGTTGGTAGTGCACTCAGCTCACACATTGAGGTCCTTGGTTCGGGTGGAAACATTAGGACGTGTTTCCTTAAGACACCTGCTGCCACTGTTCACCTAGTAGTAAGTAGGTACCTGGGTGTTAGTTGGCTGGTGTGGGTCTCATCCTGGGGACAAAATTAATCTAATTTGTCTGAGATGCTCTGCATAACCAGGGGCTTTCTATATAGTTTGTACATGTACATGTTGACACTTTTCAGGTCGCTTGTCCTATCTAGGCTGGAATATTTCTGCACACTAACTGCACCTTTCAAGGCGGGTGAAATTGCTGACCTAGAAAATGTGCAGAGAACCTTCACGGCACGCATAACTGCGATAAACCACCTCAATTACTGGGAACGCTTGAAGTTCCTAAACCTGTACTCCCTAGAATGCAGGCGGGAGAGATACATTATTATATACACGTGGAAAATTCTCGAGGGATTAGTACCAAACTTGCACACGAGAGTCACTCCCTACGAAAGCAAAAGACTCGGCAGACGATGTAACATCCCCCCCAATGAAAAGCAGGGGTGCCACTAGCACGTTGAGAAACAACGCAATAAGTGTCAGGGGCCCAAGATTGTTCAACTGCCTCCCAGCATACATCAGGGGGATCACCAACAAACCCCTGGCCGTCTTCAAGCAGGCACTGGACAGGCACCTGAAGTCGGTACCTGATCAGCCGGGCTGTGGTTCGTACGTTGGACTGCGTGCGGCCAGCAGTAACAGCCTGGTTGATCAGGCTCTGATCCAACAGGAGGCCTGGTCACAGACCGGGCCGCGGGGGCGTTGACCCCTGGAATTCTCTCCAGGTAAACTCCAGGTATACTGTGTTGAAAAATAAAAAATACTGTATAACACGTACACCAGATCTGCCAATGGTGAATCTTTCACAGTTTATCAACTGAATTACAATGGCAGCTTTTTCGTTATCATTAAATACCACTGTTGAATATCTATAATAATTATATACAGTATAAAATATTCAATTTAAAGTATAATCCGGCTAAGTTGCTCACTCAACATTGTCCAGCTAACGAGAGTTAGAAGTTATTGTCCTACATACATATATCCATCATAAGCTACACATGCTTACCAAGCAACTTTCAAAATTTTACTCATAGTGACTTTCGAGATGCGATGTAATTTAATAAGAAAGGTTGTTGATGGACTGGAGTGTCAGGTGATCACTGTATGGGCGCCGCCATTAATGTTACTTCAGTAACCTCTTAACTCACTCCTCAACTCATATTCTCTCTTGAAAACTTACCACAAAAATATATATAAAATAATTAAGTGGTCAGTCGTCTTTGTTAAGGAAGAAATACGTAAAATTCTACTTATAAATATCAGGGTAATTGTTATTGTTTAGCTCTAAGTTTACAGCAGATAATAAGCACTTTTAAATACAAACTTTTCTTAATATTTTCATAGTAGAGAGGAAGCCTGTTTTAATTGGCCATGGTTATCTGATGGGAAATAGTTTATAGTCATCAGAAGGTAAGTATAATTTTTGTAGTATGATATAAAGAGAATATAAGGTTGTGAGTGGTCTGCTGGCTGTGAGGGGAACCTGAGTGAGCTGCCATGACGTGAGGGTTACTTGTCTCCCTTCACTCTCCCCTCTTTAAATATGCTTAAGTTAGGCAACAGGAAGGACTATGGCATAGACTATAAGTGTACAATACGCCTTCTCGATGACAACGAGGTCCTAGAGTGCGAGTTCCAGGTAGGTTGATGTTGGCTGACGCTCCTGCAGGCATGGGTCTAGATATGTCAATTTACAGGTGTTCTTAGTACTGTCAAATATTCCTCTTATAACATCTAACACATCTACTAGCCTCCCTTAAATTTCGTATCGATTGTCATTTAACTATTTGGCACTGAAATTATTAAAATCTCTTGCGTATTGGCATACCTAACCAGAGTAAATGTTTTAAGATTAATAAGATTTGATATTGCAAGCAATTATTATGGTAAAGGTTTATGTTTTACTGGTCATTTGATTTCCCAAGCCTGCTGTGTGCAGGCTTCATCAGTAAAATGCAAAGGTGATTACGATACTGGAGACAGTTGAGAGAGAGATGAGTTTGAGGATATCAGTCCCCTCAGCTTTGATGGAAGATGGTTAAGTCTTATAGCTAAAGCAGAGGCATGAGTCTAGAGATATAAAGTGCTGGAATTGGAAGTAAGTTGGAACTTTTGGAGATGATGTCACAGGTGAGCAGGACCCACTAGTGGAAGTAGGTCATGCTAAATAGTTAAGTTGTTAGCAATAGTTGCAGAAGAATCCCCAGTATCAGGTTATCATGGTGTTGCGCTGTCACATAAGTATTATATTCCCTTTTCAATAGGTGCTGTCATGAACAGCATATTCTAGTTTAAGTCTAGCATTTTGTTTAGGATAAGATAAGATTTTGTTTAGATTTTTAACCCTGGATAACCCAAGAAAGTTTGTGCATCATTGAGGACTGTCTAATTTCCATTGGTGTTCTTTAATCTTGTCCCCCAGGATGCAACCCACACCAGTCACTTAACACCCAGGTACCTACTTGCTTGCTTGGTGAACAGGGACAGCAGGTGTAAGGAAACATGCCCAATGTTTCCACCTGGCTGGGGATTGAACCATGGACACTCAGTGTGTGAGGCAAGAGCATTGCCTACTAGGCCATTGAACACCCTTACAGTTTTAAATGAATCTTTGTATAGTTTAATGGGAACTTTATACATAAAATATACATGAACATTGCCTTGCCACAATTGTTCATAAGATTTATTACATTTTTATTCCCTTATGAATGTATTTGGTGATGTGTCTTCTTTAATTAAATGAAAGGCTTTCATATTATAATAATGACTCATTAAAGTACATTTTGTTTACAAAGATGAAAGGAGTAGTTCTTTGTAAATTTCCATTTGATTACCAATGTACTTTATACATAAACTGTTGGCCAGACATTATTGTTGCTAGCTATAGGCTCATAGGATCTACCATATGCCAGAAATTGATGTTGCTAGCTATAGGATCATAGGATCTGCTGTATTTAAAGTTTATATGACTTGTAATGTGTGGAAGAATAGCTTCTATGTGGAGTTTAAAGAGGTGTGACAGAATAATTTGTCTGTTAATGGCATTTTTTTTCTGTACTGCATACAGTTTTTGAGAGAGAAAAATTATGCATTGAAGTTTTCAGGTTGCTTCAGATCTGTAGCCAAATGATGTTTTGTTTAGAGATACTGTATTTACGTACTTGTTTATAAATTTTATAGACTTTTTAGTCTCTTAGATAAGTTTTACCTATTGGAAGGGGAAATTTCCTTGTTATGGTATATAATGCATTGAAATTGATGTAAAAACTTGTAAATACTATTTTTTTTTTGTTAGAGTACAGTGAGTACTGTATATTAGTTTCATAGCATATGATTAATTTACCAATACTGGAAACTTCTTTTTTAATCTACTGATACTGATGACTTGAAATTTTATTAGACCTAAGCACAGTTTTATTTCAGAGTTACCACAAGGGGAAAGTGCTTCTTGACTTTGTGTACAACAAGATTAACCTTATAGAAACTGATTACTTTGGCCTTCGTTATGTTGACCAGAATAAGCAGAGAGTAAGTAGTGCTTTGTGTTAAAATACTGTACTAAACTCATTGATTGTGTAATACATTATAATATGCTTTAGCATAGAGTCATTACCTGGTTACTAATTTTTATACAGTACAGCAAAACCCCAACTTACAAATTTTTATTTCTTTATGTGGTACAAAAGTAATGTAGTTTGCAAGTAATAAAACATTGGTAGGCACAAAAGGAATCCACAAGTGTGCAAAGCATTTCAGGCAAATTAGTCCAAATACGTGTACTATTAAGTAGGATTTCTTATGTCGTTAACTACAAACATATAGTATATAATAAGAAATTTTGTAACTACAGTGGTACCTCGAGTTACGTACTTAATTCATTTCAGAATGCTGTTCGAGTGCCGATACCGAACGAATTTGTTCCCATAAGGAATAATGTAAATTAGATTAATCCATTCCAGACCCCCAAAAATACACTTACAAATGCACTTACAATAATACACTTACATAATTATTTGGGTTGGGAGCTGCTCGTATGTCGAGGTATCACTGTATAACTTATTAGTATTTCAAACTGATTCAATGATCTTCTGTATTCCCTAATAACAAATAAGTTACTGTAAATGCAAATAATGTGTAGTGTGCATAATTGTGCATTCATTATGGATTAACCCCAAAAATACATAATACTCCTCTTGATCTTTTTGAATTAAAGATAAATGAAGAATATATAGTTGGTAAGTAGTTAATACTTCTTTTTCATGCATATAATAAAGTTTTATTCATTTCAGCACTGGCTAGATGGAACAAAGAACATTTTAAGACAGATTAAGAGTAAGTAACATACAGTACTTCATATTCCTTTAAGGTTAAGAAACCCTTATGTTAAGGTATTGTGCATTGTTTTCTGTATTCACCTACCTGTGATTACAAGGATTCATTTCCTGCTCTTGTTCCCTATCTTTTAATTTCTAATTGACCAAAGTAATGCATTCTGATTTCTTTGGTTTTTGTCATATATATTTACCTGGTATTGTACATTTAATCTTCACTACTGCACTTCACATAGCCAGAGGTGGCTTTAGTGCTCTTGGGGTCTTGGGCATGAGGGTCATTGAAGTTCTCAAGATATTTGAATTTGATGACTTATAAACAAATTGGCATGTTTGGCATTTCTAATACAGTACATAACTTTCATTTTATTCTGGCCATGAAGCAACAATGAAAGTATTTTACAGTACAGTAATGCTGCACATTAAGAGTTAAGTTTGTAATATTTACTAAGTATGAAGTGCAGTATGTTAATATTTATGGTACATTAGACATGTAATATTACTGTATGAGTGTGTTAGATAGGAATGAGTGGAGGCAAATGGTTTTTAGGACTTGACAAGCTGTTAGAGTGTGAACTAGGTAACATTTTGTGAAGGGATTCAGGGTAAACTAGTGAGCTGGACTTGAGTCCTTGAGGTGGGAAGTTCAATGCCTACACTCTGAAGGAGGGGTATGGATATTTACAATTTGGAGGAGGCATCTGAACTGTAGTATTGGCATTCCTTTGGCAGGACAGTGATAAGAGTGAATGATGGTGAAAATGTTTCTTCTTTTGGGTTACCCTACTCGTGTGCTAAAAAAAAAACATTACTTTCTGAAAGTTTCACAAGTCATAACCAACAGATTGTGATTACCTGCAAATCTAATTCTTTTACAAAGACAGAAAAAAATCATAACTTGAAGACTGTAATAGAGCATCAGCTAATACCAAATAATTGATAAATAAAAGTTAGTGGTTTATTTATTGGAATGTCACTTTTGATCTTTAATGGAATTAGAGTCCTTAACTGGTTGAGTATCTAATTTACACTTATTGCATTTATGGGGGAGCACTAAATTCTCAGGATTCATATAGTACCTGAAGGAATGGGAGGCATTCAATGTTGATCCAAGAAAGGGGAGAACAGCATTATTTCCTTAGATCAAGTGCTCCACACCAGCATTTAGGAACCTTCCTTAAGGGGCACTCTCATCTAAATCTCGTATATAGATTTTTGTTTGGTTGAAATTAGTCCTTTTCAATATTTTCTTTTGACATTGAAATTCCAAATGTATTATCTATGAATAAAATAACTACGTTTCACACTTAATATCCTGGTTCTAAATGTGTATTGTGTACTTGAGAAATTTGTAGTGATGTTGAGGTTGTGCTGAAATTATCACCAGTAGTGAATAATTAAAGATACAGTACAGTAATTATATGAAAGGTACTCACCTTACACTTGTGTGGTTAGGTGATGTGCTTTCTCTTGCTATTCACCAAAGACAATGGTAGTGTGAGGTCAAGAATTCTACCATTGTGTATAACTGTAGTGAAATATTTTTTTCCTATTTAAGAAGTAAATGAAAAGTATTGCCTTTAACGGAGTCCAAATATTTATATATTTTTCATGTTTTTTTTTGTGCAGTAGGAGTTGAAAATCAATATTACCCTCTTTACCCAACAAAATATTTGCAAAATTTTGAGACCCATTACAGTATAGAGCCCCAGGACAATTTTCCTTCTACAGCCACCACTGCACTCTGAGAAAGCATCTTACATCTCTGTCTCATTAAGTATCACCATGCAGGGGGATATTTCTAGTGGGTGTTAGATATTCTCTTATAGTGGTTGCCTAAGGTTTGTTCCCATTTGTCCCTCTTTGCCCATAATCTCAATGTGGCTCTGAAGTAAAACCCAGTAAGACATGCTTGCACTTTGTTTTCTTTAATTCATGCATCTTTTTCAAGAGAAACTTTTTGGTTCAATACTGCTAATTAATATTTTTATCTTCAAAATTGTAAGGGAAGATTATTTTTTGTGCAGATCTATCGCCGATCCTATTTTGCTTCCGAGTCAAGTTCTATCCTGCGGATCCTCTGAGACTGCAGGAAGAGATAACTCGATATCAGCTCTTTCTTCAGCTTCGGCGAGATCTTTTGCATGGAAGACTCTACTGTTCACAGGCAGATGCAGCTATGCTTGCTTCATATATTGTTCAAGGTTAGGAAAAATGAAATTGTTAAGCATTTGTGGAAATGTTTTAGTACTTTATTTTCTGTAGTAAATAGTCTTAATCAGCTTCAAAGTAGCCTATTTTATTCATGATTATTTTCTACGTATGGATTGCAGTGGTCCTACTTTCCAGTAAAATGAGAAAAACTGGAAACAAAGTCATGGACCAGATAATACCAATAATTATGTACAAAATATGTAAAAACTGTGATGGCAAAGTGAGGAATTTTTTGTCTTATTTGCAAGGGAACATTGAACATAAATGTACAAGAGCACTGGTTCAAGGTTCAAATGAAGCATTTGACTTAAAAAGTTGCTTACAAAGTTGGACTACTTATTACAGTATCAGTTTTCCAAAAAATTCTGTATTAACTAATACAATGGTACCTCGAGTTACGATATTTTTTCGTTCAAGAATGCTGTTCAAGTGCCATTACCAAACGAATTTATCCCCATAAGGAATAATGTAAAATAGACTAGTCCTTTTACACCCCCAAAAATATACTTACAAAAGCATTTAAAAAAATAAACTTACATAAAAGGGCGATTTTGGGGACCATCGTAACTCGAGGTACCACTGTAGTCATGAAGTGAAACCTCTACCATTAAGGATATAGTTGAGGCTATTTCATTTCTATATTAATACTATATAGTAATAATAATCCTAGGTAGTAGGTTGGTAGACAGCAACCGCCCAGGGAGGTACTACCGTCCTGCCAAGTGAGTGTAAAACGAAAGCCTGTATTTGTTTTACATGATGGTAGGATTGCTGGTGTCTTTTTTCTGTCTCATAAACATGCAAGATTTCAGGTATGTCTTGTTACTTCTACTTACACTTAGGTCACACTACACATTCATGTACAAGCATATGTATATACACACACCCCTCTGGGTTTTCTTCTATTTTCTTACTAGTTCTTGTTCTTATTTCCTCTTATCTCCATGGGGAAGTGGAACAGAATTCTTCCTCCGTAAGCCATGCGTGTCGTAAGAGGCGACTAAAATGCCGGGTGCAAGGGGCTAGTAACCCCTTCTCCTGTATATATTACTAAATGTAAAAGGAGAAACTTTCGTTTTTTCTTTTGGGCCACCCTGCTTCGGTGAGAAACGGCCGACGTGTTGAAAGAAGAAGATTAATACTATATAGTAATAATAATCCTAGGTAGTAGGTTGGTAGACAGCAACCGCCCAGGGAGGTATGTACTACCATCCTGCCAAGTGAGCGTAAAACGGAAACCTGTAATTGTTTTGCAAGATTTCAGGTATGTCTTGCTACTTCTACTTACACCTAAGTCACACTGCACATGCATGGATAAGCATATGTATATACACACACACCCCTCTGGATTTTCTTCTATTTCCTTACTAGTTCTTGTTCTTGTTTATTTCCTCTTATCTCCATGGGGAAATGGAACAGAATTCTTCCTCCGTAAGCCATTCATGTCGTAAGAAGCGACTAAAATGCTGGGAGCAAGGGGCTAGTAACCCCTTCTTTGTATAAATTACTAAATTTAAAAAGAGAAACTTTTGTTTTTCTTTTTAGGTCACCTTACCTCGGTGGGATATGGCCGGTTTGTTGAAAAAAACTGCAATATGTTTAGTGTGATTTTGTTAAAAAATGTAGTTAGATGAGGGTTTTGCACTTAATGGTAAATTAATGGTTAAGAGAAGAGGGGTCAGGAGCTGGAACTTGCTTATTGAAAATATTTTTTTATAAATAGAATTCGTTACACACATGCACACACACATACATACATACATACATACATACATGTAAATAGGATAAAACTTGGTCACATCAGTCAGCTGAAAGTTAGGAGGCAAGCACAAGTGGTGAAACTCAATTTCAGCATATTTGGGAAAATGCACACACCTCTTTGGAGAGGTATTACATCTGCATCTTTGCATTACATGTGCTGAGAAGACTGAATATTTGTATTGATCATCTGTCTTACCGCCTGTTAACTTCACATGAGGGGACCTCTGGGATTTTGAAGGGATTGATGAGACTCACTGTTAGAGATTCGTGTACCATATGGGTGCAACACACACTTTTCTGCCTCTCTGTTCACGGAGGGTTTGGTGGGGGGTGATAGAAGGGTTGTGCCTTGTTTAGAGGGAGTTTATGTTTAAAGCTATTCCTTTTTTTCTGCATCCTGTTGAACTCGACTACTTTAAGCATTTTGTGATATCACTGATTTGTCATATTTCCTGTCTGTACCCTTAGATTCTTGATACAGTGGATCCCCGGAAATCGAACGCCTCCCAACTCGACCTATTATGTAAGTTTATTATTGTAAGTGCTTTTGTAAGTGTATTTTTGGGGGTCTGAAATGGACTAATCTAATTTACATTATTCCTTATGGGAATAAATTCGTTCGGTAACAGCACTTGAACAGCATTCTGGAACGAAGAATGTTCAATTTCCGGAGGTCCACTGTATGTGTATTTTTTCTTTCAGCAAAGATTACAACAAGAGCTGTTTGTTTATGTTGGCACTTTCTTATAATAGGACATGATTATTTGCAATTGACTTCTAATAATATGTTTTTGCTAGGTAAAGTTGTCCTTTTATCTAGTCAACTTGTTTTCTCAGTTCTTTGCTTTTCTTGATCTTATTTGCATAGCTCTCATCGATCTTTGATTTATACAGTTCTGTCTCCATTTTCTGTGGTAATATCATCTGGGTTATCGTATCTTAATAAGTAATTTTTTTTTTTTTGCTCTCTTACACCTTGTTTATTTCAGTTTGCATCCATTTCTAATATTTTTCTACTTCAATGGTTGTAATTTTCTTTTCAAGAACAATGTTTTGTGAGTATAGTAATTCATACTGAAGAAACTTTACTTAGTGTTTCATATTAAGTTCTTGGCAGTAAAAGGTGTCCCATAACTCAGTTTGGTAGCACACTTGGCTCACATACTGAGGGTCCTAGGGTTTGATCCCTGGCATGGGTGTAAATGTTGGGCGTGTTTCCTTACACCTACTCTTGTTCATCTAGCAGTAAGTAGGTACTTGGATGTTAATTGGCCATTGTGGGTTGCATCCCAGGGGAAAGGTATTATACCAACTATACAGCTAGGCTTTGAAATGAGCTCTTAACCTGTAAAATTGATATGTGTAAAAAAAAAAAAAACGTATGTAAGAAAACCTTGATAAATCTAATATGATTGATACCTTTGTTGCAGCTGAGATTGGGGATTATGACCCATCAAAGCATTATGGAAATTATATTAGTGACTTCAAGATTCTACTCAAGCAAACACACAAAATTGAGGAGAAAATTATGGAGTTACACCCAACCTTGAAGAACCATACTCCTCTAATGGCAGAGACTTGCTTCCTCAAGAAGGCATCCATGCTTGATACCTATGGTGTTGATCCTCATCCTGTCAAGGTAGATTCTTAGTCACTAATTTGATCTTAAATATATTTAAATTTTAGCAGATAAGTAAAGAAGTTTCAACCTATAATTTCAAAGACATTTTTACATGAGCCCTCTTGTTATTCATTGTTCACTGCATCTTCTTAAATTTGTATGGCTGATTATGATCACTGTACAATTTTACTTACAGTTGAACATCATTACCATATTTATTTAACCAAAATTTCAGTCAAACTCTTTTCAATACATCAACTATTTCCTGTCAAGGCATCACGACCCATGAAACAAATACTGTACACATTCACCATCATTCATTTCATTGCCATCTTTCCAAAAGTTCACGAATATCATGATCCAAATGAACTAAACTGCATTATCCTTACCCTTCTTTCAAAGTGCAGGCATTGTACTCAGTGGCAGATTATAAGGGCAAAAGGGTAAGTTGCCTGAGGGTCCTCAGACATGTGTGGTCAAGCTTCAGTAGAACAAATGAAATGTCATTCTTAATTTCATATTAATTTGTGTAAATTTATTATACTTCATTTTGAGTCATTAATTATGAGTGTGAACAGATTTTAAAGTATTAACATATTATACATAAGTACTGTACTTCTACCTCCAGAACTCTATACCTTGCTCACACTCTAAAAACATGTCAAATCCTAAAAACCACTTAGTCACCTCTCATTCCAGTATAACACACACATGCCTGCTAGATGTTGAAACCTCATACTGTACCTTGCAAAACCTTCTTTATAACCTTTCAGCCCTTCCTGGGATGTCTTTTATACCTTCCTTCTTTCATCCCAGATTTATAAGCTTTCTTGGTCAACCTTGCTCACATTGTGCCTTCATTTGGAGGGTGTAACTTTTCCTGTGGTGTATGTTCATGAGTATAAGGTCACGCACACTTCTACGTGTTGGATTCACCATACAGTAAAAAAAAGGGGGGGATAAGTTTACTGTTACATTCAGAACGTTTTATGGTGGCTCTGATGTTGGACTAATACCAGACAAAGGGGAACACAGTATTTGCTATATATCGATTTTTTTTTTTATACTGTGGGATCTTCAACTCAATCCTCCCAGGACTAATGCCCTGCACAACACCACTGGCTACTTCCTTCAGTCAACTCTTAAGCATGGCACGCCTGATGTCTTTAGCAGTATATGACATGTACATAGTGAGAGTATCTCTCATTTTCTCTTGTAAAATTCCTACATTTAAACCTAGTAATTATTGAAAAAAAATTTAACATACACGGGATATCATTATTAATAATAAAGATAAACTAATAATCCCTTATAAGGTTTTTTCTTTAGTTACATCGGCCTGGCATAAGGGAAGATTCCACTGCTGTCTCTTGAGGGCATTGGAAGTCACGTACATCAGTCCATGCCTTATGGGCACGTCTAGAATTTGTTTTAATGCTGTACACCATGGAGAATAATTGTCTCCAGATTGGCTCCGTCCCTTTCCTTTTTCAGATGTGCAGGACTTGGGTTGGGCAACTGTACGCCAGTGGTGGACAATTACTACAAAATATTCAGAAATTAATGCATATACAGTATTATAATAATTTTCAAGCAGGCATCATAACATAACAAGTTTGCTCCCAACAACATTGTTCTAGTCACTGGGAGGTTCTTCATATACCAGGTCAGTTGACCCATATCCAACAGTACAGTGTGTGGTGACAGTGCATGCAATTTAACACTCTAACATTACAAACACATGAGCAGGTTTTCAACACCCTGCATAGAGCTACTATAATACACATCAGAGGGTTTACAATAGCCCTCTTTCTAGCTTCAGTATTTTATAGTTGGTCACCACCCAACTATTAAGCCTAATAGTGTTGTCTCACATTACCAGTACTAACACCTTGCTTCTGATGACCTGTTCCTTGACTTGAGTCATGCAGTTGCATTTAGGTCAAAATTAAGATTTTCATCTGAAGCTGCAGTAGCTTATGAGGATTCCATTGTAAAACTGTATTATCTCCAACTATGAAGGAAAAACATTACTAACAAAGTCAAATCCCAACATCTGTTGCTTTACTCTTTGGAAAATGCACTCAATCCTGGTCCTTATTCACTCAGATCAGTGGGGTAGCCATCTGCTCCTTCCCACTAGAATAGAACTCCTCTTTAGGTTATGGTATTAGTACCTTATGGTATTTCTTGAAATAATTATGTAAGTGTCTTTTTTGCCATCCATGTTCTTCCTGAGCAGTCAAATAGGTTGCTGGGCTGGGGAGCAGAGTTACAGCTTTCTTTGGAGGTGTCCAAAGGTTTTGGAACAACCTCATCATTGTTTATGTGCTTCCCCAACTGAGAACTGTTATTTACAGACCAGGTTCTTCTGGCTTATTTCATGTTATTAATTTTTTGAAGGGCTTTCACTATGACTCATCCTGCAGTACTGACACTTGCTGCAGAAATTGTGGATATTTTCTTAGTCACAAGATCAGGCCTTTAGGGTAATCAGCCAATTGCAGGCACCCTTTTACCTCAACACTCGCCAGTGAATGTATTTTAAGAGTTGATCCTGCCACTGCTATACACATAAATTTAGACATCCACATAATCTTGTGATGGGCTTCAGACACACATGCATTTCCAAAACCTATGGAATCAGCGCTTTGGTCTGAGCAGTAACCAGCATCCTTGCAGCAAATGTTAGTAGTATAATGATGAAAATAGTGACAATTCTCCAGAAAGTTTATTATGATAGCTATTTTATTTTTAACATTTAACATAGAGGGGCCACAGATATATCAGATCACTTTTTAGTTATAGCTACAGTGGGAGTAAAAGGTAGATGGGATACAAGGAAAATAGAAGCAGTAAGTAAGAGAGAGGTGAAGGTTTATAAACTAAAAGAGGAGGCAGTTAGGGTAAGATATAAACAACTATTGGAGGATAGATGGGCTAGTGAGAGTGTAGGCAATGGGGTCGAAGATGTATGGGGTAGATTTAAAAATGTAGTGTTAGAGTGTTCAGCAGAAGTTTGTGGTTACAGGCGAGTGGGTTCGGGAGGGAAGAAGAGCGATTGGTGGAATTATGATGTAAAGAGAGTAGTAAGGGAGAAAAAGTTAGCATATGAGAGGTTTTTACAAAGTAGAAGTGATGCAAGGAGGGAAGAGTATATGGAGAGAAAAAGAGAGGTTAAGAGAGTGGTAAAGCAATGTAAAAAGAGAGCAAATGAGAGAGTGGGTGAGATGTTATCAACAAATTTTGTTGAAAATAAGAAAGTTTTGGAGTGAGATTAATAAGTTGAGAAAGCCTAGGGAACAAATGGATTTGACAGTTAAAAATAGGAGAGGAGAGTTATTAAATGGAGAGTTAGAGGTATCGGGAAGATGGAGGGAATATTTTTAGGAGTTGTTAAATGTTGATGAAGATAGGGAAGCTGTGATTTCGTGTATAGGGCAAGGAGGAATAACATCTTGTAGGAGTGTGGAAGAGCCAGTTGTGAGTGTGGGGGAAGTTCGTGAGGCAGTGGGTAGAATGAAGGGGGGTAAGGCAGCTGGGATTGATGGGATAAAGATAGAAATGTTAAAAGCAGGTGGGGATATAGTTTTGGAGTGGTTAGTGCTATTATTTAATAAATGTATGGAAGAGGGTAAGGTACCTAGGGATTGGCAGAGAGCGTGTATTGTTCCTTTGTATAAAGGCAAAGGGGACAAAAGAGAGTGCAAAAATTATAGGGGAATAAGTCTGTTGAGTGTACCTGGTAAAGTGTATGGTAGAGTTATTATTGAAAGAATTAAGAGTAAGACAGAAAGCAGGATAGCAGATGAACAAGGAGGCTTTAGGAAAGGTAGGGTGTGTGTAGACCAAGTGTTTACAGTGAAACATAGAGGTGAACAGTATTTGGATAAGGGTAAAGAGGTTTTTGTGGCCTTTATGGATTTGGAAAAGGCATATGATAGGGGGGCAATGTGGCAGATGTTGCAGGTGTATGGAATAGGAGGTAGGTTACTGAAAGCAGTGAAGAGTTTTTATGAGGATAGTGAGGCTCAGGTTAGAGTGCGTAGGAGGGAGGGAGGGGGACTATTTCCCAGTAAAAGTGGGCCTTAGACAAGGATGTGTGATGTCACCGTGGTTGTTCAATATATTTATAGATGGGTTGTAAGAGAAGTGAATGCGAGGGTCTTGGCAAGAGGTGTGGGGTTAAAAGATAAAGAATCAAATACAAAGTGGGAGTTGTCACAGTTGCTTTTTGCTGATGACACTGTG
>WNWK01019620.1:27500-37405 GCA_009830355.1 Cherax destructor
CAAATGTTCTACTACTTCTGATAATATTATCCATTATCTTGCATTGTATGCATGTTAGGAGAAACTATTCTGTAGTTCAGTTCTTCCTGTTTGTTTTCTTTCTTCAGTATAGAGACTATATTCACTGTCTTCCAGATATCTGGCAACTGCCCCATATTCATTCACTTACTGTGGATCATATCTAGTGGTTCAGACAATGCTTCGGCTATTTGTCATGGAAATCCATGGTGATAATTTGTCAGGTCCCACTGCCTTTGATGCATCCAGTTATATCAAAAGTTTCTTTACCTCTCCTTCTTTTGTGTGAATGGCATCCAGTATCTGTTGGTGCCCTTTGTCCCCTAGTCTTTCTGGTATTGCCTGCGCATGTGTGTACTCACCTATTTGTGTTTGCAGGGTCAATTCTCTGATTCTGTCCCTTCCTCTTAACTTGCTACTCTTCAGATTTACTCTGTCTTAGCCTCATTGGCCCTATCGTATCTCCTCTTAAAACTACGAATGGAGACTGACCCCCACCACTTCCTCACCAAGATCATTCACTTCCTGACCACTTTGAGACTGAAAAAATACTTCCTGACATCCCTGTGGCTCATCTGTGTCTACACCTTCCCTGAATTCACATTTCTTGCCTCATGCAGCCTTTTCTGTGTGTGTGTGTGTGTATGTGCTCACCAGTATATGGTTGCAGGGGTTGGGTGACAGTTCCTGGCCCTGATATGTGTGTGTGTATATTCTTCTACATAAATACATACTACCTGCATATATACATACATGCATATACAGTGGTACCCCGACTTACGATATTTTTTCATTCCAGAATGCTGTTCAAGTTCCATTACCAAACGAATTTATCTCCATAAGAAATGATGTAAAATAGACTAGTCCTTTTAGACCCCCAAAATTACACTTACAAAAGCATTTAAAAAAATCAACTTACATAAAAGGGTGTGTTTGGGGACCATCGTAAGTCGGGGTACCACTGTATATACACACGTGCGCACACACACACGTGCACACACACACACGTGCACGCACACACACGTGCACGCACACACACAGAGTAGTTAATAAGTGGAATAGTCTAGCGAACGATATAGTGGAGGCGGGAACCATACATAGTTTTAAGACAAGGTATGATAAAGCTCATGGAGCAGGGAGAGCAGAGACCCAGTAGCGGACAGCGAAGAGGCGGGGCCAGGAGCTGAGTCTTGACCCCTGAAACCACAATTAGGTGAGTACACATGTGCACACACACAAACACACACACGTGCACATACACACGTGCACATACACACACGTGCACACACACATATGCACACACACACATGCACACACATTCACACATGCACACACACACATGTGCACACACACACACGTGCATACACACACACACGTGCACACACACACACAAATAACCAGTCAGTCGCAACTTGTAGGGCTCCGTGAATATAAGTGTTTTTGAGGGCTACACAAGGGTACTGCAGGGGTTATCAAGTGTGTCAGGGTAGTGAACAACCCTTGAAGTGATTTACGAGTTGCCCTGAACCACATAAGTGTGCGAAGAGCCATAATTTTATAAGTGAACTAGAAATAAATATTTGGTGGCGGGGTCAGTGGGCCTAGTGTGCTCCAGGCGACGTTGCCACGTGTGTCACCCTAGATAATAAAGTGAAATAAATATGTGACAAGTGAAAGAAATACAGTGAATAGGTTACATTATATATCTACAAGAAACGAAAGTGGATATACGCCAGAACATCACATCGAGTTGGACAATCTACAGGATACTACACGCTGGCCAAGCTGCATCGCATCGCAAGTATTCACCTATGCGTGGTTTTCGGGGTGTCGGGAGTAAGATCCAATTACCTAACCGCTAAGCTGTTTGTGAACGGTCAACTCTCATAGTAAGATAAGGAATAGGATATCAAGTACTCAGCAACAAATAGCAATTGATAATTTCTAGTAGAAAAGGGCGAGCAGACAGGTGAATCATAGAATACATTAACTGGTAGATCAGGTGTGTCAGGTCAGGCCAGGTAGAGGAGCACTGTAGACTACGTGTTACTCGCAGACCTCACATACCACTCATACACCATAACACAATTTCACCACTACTTTTCACACAATAAATCCACACACATATAGTTCCACACACACACACACACACACACACACACACACACACAAATAGCAATTGGTAATTTCTAGTAGAAAAGGACGAGCAGACAGGTGAATCATAGAATACATTAACTGGTAGCTCAGGTGTGTCAGGTCAGGCCAGGTAGAGGAGCACTGTAGACTACGTGTTACTCGCAGACCTCACATACCACTCATACACCATAACACAATTTCACCACTACTTTTCACACAATAAATCCACACACATATAGTTCCACACACACGCACACACATTAACTGGTAGGTCAGGTGTGTCAGGTCAGGCCAGGTAGAGAAGCACTGCAGACAACGTGTCACTCGCAAACTCAACATACACACCCATACACCATAACACACAATTTCACCACTACTATTCACACATACATACACACACAAACATACATACACACACACATACATACACACACACACAAAAAAAAAACTAACACACACACACAAACAACACACACACACACACATACAACACACACACAACAACAACACACACAAAAACTAACACACACACACAAAACTAACACACACACACACACACACATACACACACACACACACACAAAACTAACACACACACAAAACTAACACACACACAAAACTAACGTGCACACACACACACACACACACACACAAAACTATCACCCACACACATACACATACACACACAAAACTAACACACACACACAGGCCCACACACACTCTTTCCCTGCTCCCTCCACCCACCTCTCCCCCACTCCCTTCCCTGAACCCCTCTCTCACCCACCTCCTCCCCTCTCCCTCTCCCATTCTCTCTCCACCTCTGTTTTTCCCCCTTCACTCTCTCCTCATAATCCCCTCTTCCTCCTCCCCACCTCTCTTCCATTTCCCACTGTCTTCAGTTTCTCCTCTTCCTCCATCCACCCCCCACACAAACACTCAGGCAATCACACCACAAAACAACCACACAGAAATACATAGTTTTTCACTCTGTGGCATCTTAAAAATAAAAAATAAAAAATGGGGTCCCAGAGAGCAGGACGGAAAACTAGGGGACTGGAGGATGAGTCTGCAAAGGAAGATTGGGCAGCAGAGCTCATGAAAAGGGAACATGAGTGGGGAAGGAAGCTAGAGGAGCTTAGCATGAAAATGGAAGAGAGGATAGCTGCAGAAAGCAAGATAATGGAGGAGAGGATAGCTGCAGAAAGCAGGAAGTGGGAGAAGCAAGTCACAACAGCAGAGGCTAAGATACAGAGATTAGAAGAAGAACTGAAAATTTGAAACAGCCTAAAGAACTAAAAAGCAATGTAGACATGATATCAGAAACTGCTACCTCAGTCACAAAGAAGAGGACTGTAGAGAACGGAGTGAAACTGTATGCAGAGGCCATATCAGACCATCGTGGAGCCCGAGAGAAAGAGAGGATCACATCAGGAACAATCGAGGGGAGTGTAGTAAAAGAGAGAGCTAAGCTATATGTAGAAGCCCTAACAGACCACAGCAGTGCACAGGGAAAGTTAAAAAGGGGAAAAGCGACAGGCCACTGGGCCAAGGGATAACAGACAGTGAAGAGATTGAAGAAAGGAAAGCTGCAATGGAGGCAACTAAATCGAATCAGGGGTTACATAGGGATAGGCAGTGGAGAATGAAAGAGAGAGATCAGTCTTTGTTTATGGGCTCCAGGAAGCTGAAGGAGAAACTTACGAAGCAAGAAAACAAGGGGAGAAAAATGCGATTGAAAACATCATGAAAGCAATAGGAGAAGATGACATGACCCAGCTGGCAAATTTTCAGAGAATAGGGGGGTTTGCAAGAGGAAGAACCCGGGCCAGTCAAAGTAATTTTCAAAGCAGAATGGACTCGAAACAGGATCCTGCAGGAGAAAGCAAGACTAAGGGATATGTCAGAGTACCGGAGGGTGTATCTCGACCGCGACAGAACACGGGAAGAAAGACAGAAACTGAAAGAGAGGGTACAGAGACAAAAGGAGGAAAGAGAGATGGACAGGAGAACCCAGACTCAGGAGGAAGCTCTAATACAACCACCTTCAGATGTTCCCAACCTGGACAACCCCAATGCAACCAAACAACCTAACCCAAAACACACATGCCATACCCAATGATTCCACCCACCTCATTACAAACTCCACCTTCCCACCAACCACCCATAGTTCCCCATCAGATCTCCCACTTTCCCAACCCCAACATACCCCCCAGACTACGGTTTTAGAAAAGAAGTTAAAGGTTTGGTATACAAATGCAGATGGTATAACAAATAAATGTGAGGAGTGGCATGAAAGAATAAAGGAGACATCCCCAGACATAATAGCACTCACAGAAACGAAACTCACCAGGATGATAACAGATGCAATCTTTCCACCCGGATATCAAATCCTCAGGAAAGATAGAGGGAGCAGAGGGGGAGGAGGAGTTGCACTGCTCATTAAGAACAGGTGGGGATTTGAGGAAGTGGAAGGAATGGATGGAATGGGTGAAAGGGACTACATAGTAGGAACAATTCAGTCTGAGGGCCATAAGGTGGTAATTGCTGTAATGTACAACCCGCCACAGAACTGCAGGAGGCCAAGAGAAGAATACGACGAGAGCAACAGAGCAATGGTAGATACACTAGCCGAGGTAGCCAGAAGAGCCCACATGGGGAGAGCAAAGTTACTAGTTATGGGTGATTTCAATCACAAAGAGATTGATTGGGAAAACCTAGAGCCCCATGGGGGTCCTGAATCATGGAGAGCCAAGATGATGGATGTGGTACTGGAAAACCTCATGCATCAACATGTTAGAGACACTACCAGAGAGAGAGGTGGGGATGATCCAGCAAGACTGGACCTAGTATTCACCTTGAGTAGTTCGGACATCGAGGATATCACATATGAAAGGCCCCTTGGAGCTAGTGATCATTTGGTTCTGTGTTTTGATTATATAGTTGAGCTACAAGTGGAGAGGGGAGCAGGAATAAGAAGGAGAAACGAAACTACAAAAGGGGGGACTACACAGGCATGAGGAACTTCCTACAAGACGTTCAGTGGGAGAGAGAATTGGCAGGAAAACCAGTAAAAGAAATGATGGAATATGTGACAACCAAATGCAAAGAGGCAGAGGAGAGGTTTGTCCCCAAGGGAAACAGAAGTAATGGGAAGACCAGAACGAGTCCTTGGTTCAGCCAGAGGTGTAGGGAGGCAAAAAGTAAGTGTAATAGAGAATGGAAAAAGTACAGAAGACAAAGGACCCAGGAAAATAAAGAGATTAGCCGAAGAGCCAGAAACGAATATGCACAGGTAAGAAGGGAGGCTCAGCGACAATATGAAAATGATATAGCATCAAAAGTCAAGTCTGACCCGAAGCTGTTGTATAGCCACATCAGGAGGAAAACAACAGTCAAGGACCAGGTAATCAGGCTGAGAAAGGAAGGTGGGGAGTTCACAATAAACGACCAAGAGGTATGTGAGGAGCTCAACATGAGATTTAAAGAAGTATTTACACAGGAGACAGGAAGGACTCCAGGAATTCAGAATAGGGAGGTATACCAACAAGTGCTGGATGAAATACACACAACCGAGGAGGAGGTGAAGAAGCTGCTATGTGAACTCGATACCTCAAAAGCGGTGGGACCGGACAACATTTCTCCGTGGGTCCTTAGAGAGGGGGCAGAGATGTTGTGTGTGCCACTAACACAAATCTTCAACACATCCATTGAAACTGGGCAACTACCTGAGGCGTGGAAGATGGCAAATGTAGTCCCAATTTTTAAGAAAGGAGACAGACACGAGGCATTAAACTACAGACCTGTGTCACTGACGTGTATAGTATGCAAAGTCATGGAGAAGATCATCAGGAGGAGAGTGGTGGAGCACCTAGAAAGACACAAGCTTATAAACGACAACCAGCACGGTTTCAGGGAAGGAAAATCCTGTGTCACAAACCTACTGGAGTTTTATGACAAGGTAACAGAAGTAAGACACGAGAGAGAGGGGTGGATAGACTGCATTTTTTGGACTGCAAGAAGGCGTTCGACACAGTTCCTCACAAGAGATTAATGCAAAAGCTAGAGGATCAGGCACACGTAACAGGAAAAGCACTGCAATGGATCAGAGAATATCTGACAGGGAGGCAACAACGAGTCATGGTACGTGACGAGATGTCAGAGTGGGCACCTGTGACGAGTGGAGTTCCACAAGGGTCAGTCCTAGGACCTGTACTGTTTTTGGTATATGTGAATGACATAACGGAAGGGGTAGACTCAGAAGTGTCACTATTTGCAGATGATGTGAAGTTAATGAGAAGAATCAAATCAATCGAGGATCAGGCAGGACTACAAAGAGACCTGGACAGGCTGCAAGCCTGGTCCAGTAAGTGGCTCCTTGAATTTAACCCTGCCAAATGTAAAGTCATGAATATCGGGGAAGGGCAAAGAAGACCGCAGACAGAGTATAGTCTAGGTGGCCAAAGACTGCAAACCTCACTCAAAGAAAAAGATCTTGGGGTGAGTATAATACGAGCACATCTCCTGAGGCACACATCAATCAGATAACTGCTGCAGCATACGGGCGGCTGGCAAACCTAAGAATAGCGTTCCAATACCTCACTAAGGAATCATTCAAGACTCTGTATACCATATACGTCAGGCCCATACTGGAGTATGCAGCACCAGTTTGGAACCCACACCTGGTCAAGCACGTCAAGAAATTAGAGAAAGTGCAAAGGTTTGCAACAAGACTAGTCCCAGAGCTAAGGGGATTGTCCTACGAAGAAAGGTTAAGGGAAATCGGCCTGACGACACTAGAGGACAGGAGGGTTAGGGGAGACATGATAACGACATATAAAATACTGCGAGGAATAGATAAGGTGGACAGAGACAAGATGTTCCAGAGAGGGGACACAGAAACAAGGGGTCACAATTGGAAGTTGAAGACTCCTATGAGTCAAAGGGATGTTAGGAAGTATTTCTTCAGTCATAGAGTTGTCAGGAAGTGGAATAGCTTAGAAAGCGACATAGTGGAGGCAGGAACCATACATAGTTTTAAGACTAGGTTTGATAAAGCTCTGGAGCAGGAGAGAGAGAGAGAGGACCTAGTAGCAATCAGTGAAGAGGCGGGGCCAGGAGCTATGACTCGACCCCTGCAACCACAAATAGGTGAGTACAAATAGGTGAGAAACATTTTATATTTTACCCACAACAGACTGGGGCGAAAACTTAAACACAGGTAGGAATAACGGGATATGCACTGTGTGGATCAAAGGGTTCTTCAAGGGAAGGGAAAAAAAGATTGATTATCCGAGATAAGATGTCAGAATGATGAGAAACAACAAGCGCGGTTATCAAAAATATAAGTCCTCTTTTTGATACATGTGAATCACATACCAGATTTGACTGATAATGTATGCTCTTTTTTAGATGTAAAATTAATGAAAACATAAACCTTTTAAGGACAAATGGGTCTGGGCAAACTGCAAAATTAGATGGATTATTATTTTAACCCCCTCAAATGCAAGGTTATGAAGATTGGGGAAGTGCAAAAAGACCGGGCATGGAGAATACCTTCGGGGGGCAGGGCCAGCCCCCACTCAGAGGGCACACACTAAACAAATGACCTCCGGCTAATGATCACTTGGTAAATATAAGAAGAGCCTTTGGAAACTTAAAAAGGTCATTCAGGGTTTCTATTCGGGCCCAACATGACCTGACAATGCTTTTAAAGAAACTAGGGGAAGTGAAAAGGCATCAGTTAATTAGTCCCAGAACTTGGGGTATGAGCTAAGAGGCTAAAAGAACTGAACATGACATTAAAGAACAGAAGAACCGGGGCAGACATGATAATATACAAAATACTCAAAGAAATGAATAATTAGACAGAGATGGAGCGCCTGGGGAGAGGGAAAAAGGTAGGTGGAACACATGAACCTGGGGGGTAGTTAATATGAAAAGCGATATTTAAAAGAGGTAGAGCCGGAGATAAACTCATCCCTGTATCCACATATAGGCGAGTGCATATGAATACAAACACAGGGGGATACTAGAAGAACAGTAGACTCATAAAGGTCAACCAGGATTGATTTTGGAAAAGGAAATTTTGGGTAGACTGATTCAGAAACTAAAAAAGCAGGTACGACAGTAAAAAAAATGTTTAAAAGAATTAAACCCCTCCCCCGAACGCAGAAGACCAGAGGATAAGCTATATGGGGAAGACCCCAACAAACTTCGAATAATGAGAAGCCCTTTAAAATTAAAGCATAATGCTGAACATATTGTTTGGGACGCACATCAAAAAAAAAGGGTCGAGGACTATGCTTCCAAGGGTAAAAATGGGAAGGACCCATCACGCTCAGCAGACGGACGACCAAGGCCCCACCAATCATAACGAATAACTCAAACGGATTTAGCGCTTAACATGAATTTTTAAAAATTTATATTATGCTCGCCTGGGCTCACCCAAGAAGGGTTCACAGGAACCTTAGAGAGTTATTCAGTACACTGTTTACAGACAAGATCACCGGCTAATCGAAATAACTAGATTTAATCAAAATCACAGATATCAAACTATCAGAAAAGGATAGAAATTTGATTTTTCCCAAAAGGCTGATGAATCATTCAGGATAAAAGAAACAACGTGGAATCAACCCTGAAAAACATCACCAGCTTGGAATCACCATCTAATACATTTAAGGAAGCTTTTGAAGGTCGAAAATTTACTCCCAGGACAATTTTTTGGAAAAAATGATCTGACCTAAAAGGAAAACCTAAAAAAGAAATAATGATTAGGGAAAAAAAAGAAGATTTATAAGGACATCGTTGAACTCACACAAGATACTCAGAGGAATTGACAAGTAAACAATTCAGCTAAAATTTATATTTCTTTCATTAAAACGAGGATAGGGGGCAGAAACAGGGATGTAAATTTATACATAACATAAAAAATTTAAAAATATCGTGGGAAAACAGGATGAATCACAACAGTCGATTAAATAATTCAAAACAGAGCCCAGGAGCTGAAGTTGGGCTCTTACAAACCCAGCTCGAGTGCGCCGGGACACGGATACTTGTAAAACGGAAGACGGGTTACCCAGCTCTCTTTTTTGATCCAGTAAACCTTTGGTATACAAATCTTGTACACCCCCTCCCCTGGTCATTCTTGCCTGATGTGATCATTAACCTGCTACCCTTCCTTATTTTACAACCTCCCCCCTTCTGCCCAAAAGTCCCTCCCCCAATTTTTTTCTCTCTCTCTCTCTCTCTCTCTCTCTCTCTCTCTCTCTCTCTCTCTCTCTCTCTCTCTCTCTCTCTCTCCATGGATTTTTCCCTTGTTCTATGAACTTTTAATAATTCTCAACCCTCCATCAAACACACAAATCCACTCTCCCCCGGGTTTTATGTCAAGGTCTCAATTTGGCCCCAGCCTGGTGGTCCTGGACGGGGCCTGGCGGGGGGCTAATTTTTTTTACTGGGCTGGTTTGGGCCTGATGGTCTTGGGGGGCACTGGGAAACACTGGGGGTTTTTAATTTTGGGGTTTGTGGTCCCGGTCTTCTTGAAAATTCTGGTGATCCTAGAGGGGGCCTAATGGTCCTGGTTTTTTTTTCGTTCCACCACACCAACGGATACCAGTCCTGTCTTCCCACCGAACCCGCCCCTTTTTCCATCACTGCTTTGCTTCCTTCCTTCCTTTCTCTCTCTCCTCTCACCTTTCTACCCCCCCCTCTCCTCCCTGTCTTCCATTTGGTTTAACTCTTTCTTCTCTTCC
>WNWK01019621.1:0-37399 GCA_009830355.1 Cherax destructor
AATATACTGGTATGAATGCGTGGGTGGCGTGGGTGGTGGTCGCTCTCGCTTGTAAACAATAGCACACTGACGCTCCCTGGAGTGCCCGCACAGCTGGGTGCCACGCGGACGCGTCCGGGACGAATATTGTAAACCGAACAATCATCGTAAACTGAGTAAATATTTTGACGTAAAAATGTATCGCTAACCAATTTTATTGGTATCCGACGCCATCGCTAACCGAGGTATGACTGTAATAGGCTATATAGAACACAGTATTTAGATAAAGGTAGGGAAGTTTTCATTGCATTTATGGATTTAGAAAAGGCATATGATAGAGTAGATAGGGGAGCAATGTGGCAAATGTTGCAAGTGTATGGAATAGGTAGTAAGTTACTGAATGCTGTAAAGAGTTTTTATGAGGATAGTGAGGCTCAGGTTAGGGTGTGTAGGAGAGAGGGAGATTACTTCCCGGTAAAAGTAGGTCTTAGACAGGGCTGTGTAATGTCACCATGGTTGTTTAATATATTTATAGATGGGGTTGTAAAAGAAGTAAATGCTAGGGTGTTGGGGAGAGGAGTGGGATTAAATTATGGGGAATTAAATGCAAAATGGGAGTTGACACAGTTACTTTTTGCTGATGATTCTGTGCTTATGGGAGATTCTAAAGAAAAAGTTGCAAAGGTTAGTGGATGAGTTTGGTAAGGTGTGTAAAGGTAGAAAGTTGAAAGTGAACATAGATAAGAGTACAGTGAACCCCTGGTGCTCGACGGCGTCGGAGCTCGGCCAAATCGGTGTTCAACGGGTTTTTTTACAATTATTTTGACCCGGTATTAGGCGGCCACTCGGAGTTGGGCGAGTCGGCTATCCGTCCCGGACGCGTACACGTGTGGCCGTGGCCCAGCTGGGCGCCCAGGCACTCAGTGTGTTATTGTTTACAAGCGAGCGAACACTACCCACGCACCACCCACGCATTCATACCATATAGTATATTGTCATTATTCCAGTGTTTTTAGTGCTTGCAACTGCTGAATAAGCCACCATGGGCCCCAAGAAAGCTCCTAGTGCCAAGCCTGTGGTAAAGAATGTCAGAAATACGGTAGAATTGAAGAAGGAGATGATAGCAAAATATAAAAGTGGAGTGCGTGTCACTGAGCTGGCCAGGCTCTATGGCAAATCCCATTCAACCATCTCTTCCATTTTGGCCAAGAGAAAGGAAATCAAGGATGCTGTTATTGCGAAAGGTGCAAGTATGGTCACAAAACAGAGATCTCAAGTGCTGGAACAAGTGGAAACTTTGTTGTTGTTGTGGATCAACGAGAAACAGTTAGCAGGAGATAGTGTTACGCTGGCAATAATATGTTAAAAAGCAAGGCAGTTGCATGATGATCTCGTCAAGAAAATGCCTGCAACGAGTGCTCAAGTGAACGAATTTAAAGCCAGCAAAGGCTGGTTTGACAGATTTAAGAAGCAAAGTGGCATACATAGTGTTGTGAGGTATGGTGAGGCTGCCAGTTCTCACAAAAGAGCTGCTGAAAAATATGTTCAAGATTTCCAGGGGTACATAGAGGCTGAACAATTCCAACCCCAACAAGTGTTCAATTGTGACAAAACAGGCCTGTTTTGGAAGAAAATGCCAAATAGGACCTACATTACAAAGGAGGAAAAGGCACAGCCAGGACATAAGCCTATGAAAGACAGGCTAACTCTCATGATGTGTGCTAATGCCAGTGGTGATTGCAAAGTGAAGCCTTTACTGGTGTATCATTCTGAAAATCCTCGAGTGTTTGGCAGATGTGGTATCAACAAGTCTAATTTGTGTGTGATGTGGAAGTCTAACAAAAAGGCATGGGTCACTAGGGAAATTTTCCTTGATTGGTTCAAAAACGTGTTTGGCCCCAGTGTGAAGAAATATCTTGAGGAAAATAATTTGCCACTTAAGTGCCTCCTGATAATGGACAATGCTCCTGGTCATCCTCCAGACTTGGCAGAGGAAATTGTGCAGGGCTGTGAGTTCATCAAAGTGAAGTTCTTGCCCCCTAATACCACTCCTCTCCTCCAGCCCATGGTCCAGCAGGTCATTTGCAACTTTAAAAAACTCTACACCAAAGCAATGTTTCAAAAGTGCTTTGATGTGACCACAGACATGGATATGACCCTAAAAGAGTTTTGAAAAGATCATTTCCATATCCTGCATTGTGTAAAGCTTATAGGTAAGGCTTGGGAGGGAGTGACTACCAGGACTTTGAACTCTGCCTGAGAAAATTGTGGCCATACTGTGTCCTTGATTTTGAAGGTTTTGGGGCTGATCCTCAGAACCCTGAGCCTGAGCCTGTTGTGCAAGAAATTGTGGAACTGGGCAAGTCCATGGGGTTGGATGTTTGTACCCAGGATGTGGAACAGTTGGTGGAGGAGCACAATGAAGAGTTAACCACTGAAGATCTGCAAGAGCTTCAACAGCAACAACAGACCACAGTTCAAGAAAATGGTCCAGAGGAGGAGGTGGAACCGAGATGGAAGAAGGTGCCTTCTTCAAGGATTAGGAGATCTGTGCCAAGTGGGCTGATGTGCAAGGCTTTATGGATGATTATCACCCTAACCAAGATGTTGCACACCGTGTATGTGACATGTTTAATGACAATGTCTTGTTACATTTTAGGGACATTTTAAAGAACCGCCAGACACAGAGCTCCCTGGACAGATTTTTTGTTAAAGAGGGGTCCAGTGACTCTCAACCTGGTCCTAGTGGCATTAAAAGAAAAAGGGAAGTAACCCCAGAAAAGAACTTGATACCTGCAGTGTTAATGAAAGGGGATTCCCCTTCCAAACACTGGCATACTACTCCACCTTCTCCCCTCCTCCCATCCTCCACACATCAACAACTCTTCAATAAATGTAAGTGACAAGTTATTGTACTATTTATTTCTTAATTTTTTATAAAACTGTGTTTAATTTAATGTCAAAAAGTTATAAAAAATATTTTATTTTAATACTTTTGGATGTCTGGAACGGATTAATTTTATTTCCATTATTTCTTATGGGGAAAATAGAATCGGAGTTTGACAAAACTGGTCGTCGACGGGTCCTCTGGGACGGATTACCGAATAGAACTGGGGGCTCACTGTAAGGTGATGAGGGTATCAAACGATTTAAATAAAGAAAAATTGGATATCACATTGGAGAGAGGGATTATGGAAGAAGTAAATGTTTTCAGATATTTGGGAATTAACTTGTCAGCAGATGGGTTTATGAAGGATGAGGTTAACCATAGAATTGATGAAGGAAAAAGGTGAGTGGTGCGTTGAGGTATCTGTGGAGACAAAAACACTATCTATGGAGGCAAAGAAGGGAATGTACGAAAGTATAGTGGTACCAACACTTTTATATGGGTGTGAAGCATGGGTTGCAAATGCTGCAGCGAGGAGGCGGCTGGAGGCAGTGGAAATGTCCTGTCTAAGGGCAATGTGTGGTGTAAATATTATGCAGAAAATTCGGAGTGTGGAAATTAGGAGGAGGTGTGGAGTTACTAAAAGTATTTGTCAGAGGGCTGACGAGGGGTTGTTGAGGTGGTTTGGTCATTTAGAGAGAATGGATCAAAGTAGAATGACTTGGAGAGCGTATAAATCTGTAGGGAAAGGAAGGCGGGGTAGGGGTCGTCCTTGAAAAGGTTGGAGGGAGAGGGTAAAGGAAGTTTTATGGGTGAGGGGCTTGGACTTCCAGCAAGCCTGTGTGAGCGTGTTAGATAGGAGTGAATGGAGACGAATAGTTTTTGGGACCTGACGAGCTGTTGGAGTGTGAGCAGGGTAACATTTTGTGAAGGGATTCAGGGAAACCAGTTAATTGATTTAGTTGGACTAGAGTCCTGGAAATGGGAAGTACAATGGGTCTGGGATAGTGACAGCTGGGAGGGACTTATTCTCAGCTGTCGTATCTGAGCTCCTCTGCAAAGACAGTGATTATGTATGAGTGAGGTGAAAGTGTTGAATGATGCTGAAAGTATTTTCTTTTTGGGGATTTTCTTTCTTTTTGGGTCACCCTGCCTCGGTGGGAGACGGCCGACTTGTTGGTGCAGCACTGCCTAGTATGGGCCAACAGGCCTGCTGCAGTGTTCCTCCTTTCTTATGTTCTTATGTTAGTGTCACCTTCTTTAGAGGCTCTATGGTGTCACTCAGGATGCTCCTGCCCCCCTTAGGATGCCACTGTGTAGGATTTTTTTTTTCAGTCTGTAAGAAATTGAAAATTTGTTCATGAAAATTATTTCACTTTAATCTTCCCCTAAATCATTTCTCATAAATATGTCAATGGTTACTGCTTTTTCTTTGTGTTAGTTTGCATTCTCTTGTTAAATCAAGAGACATTTGAAGACATTTGAAGCTTGATCAGATTTATGCCTGCCTTTTTTTTTTTTTATGATTATGGCTTCAGGCAGATTTTGTTAGACATCTGGGACAACTGTAAGAATCTTTACAACTGCTAAATTTGATTGGATTATATAGAAACAATTCCTTATTCTGATTTCTAAGTTTATGTTAATTCATGGCACTTCAAAGGCGTAGGTTCAGATCCTGTCCACTTTGTGATTTGGTTACATTCAAGTTACTTCGGTCTCATGCAGTGATAATGGCTGTGAAGGGACTTAATATAGCTCTTGCCACTGCCATGTTGGTGTGAGATTCATCTGTAAAAACTTTCATATGTCGTCACAATGGGACCCATGCTAGCCTCTATTATGTACAGAAATATACTTAGTTGGATGAATCTTATTAGACTGACATTGTGCATTAGTTCTAGCACTGGCCTGCTAATTTTAGGACTGGCTTAGCATGGGTTCAAATCCTGTTGATTCTGTGAATTATTTAATTATGCTGGTAAGAGTTCTTGAGTCACATTATAGCCTTTTGAATTATATTCCTTGAGCACCTGTAATGAAGACTTACCACAAGTTACTTCTGATGTTAAATTGAAGAGCATATAACAGATTTATGGATTTAGAAAAGGCATATGATAGGTTGGATAAGGAAGCAATGTGGCAGATCTTTCAAGAGTATGGAATAGGTAGTAAGTTACTAAATACTGTAAAGAGTTTTTATGATGATAGGCTCAGGTTAGGATGTGTAGGAGAGAGAGAGATTTCTTTCCAGTAAAAGTAGGTCTTAGACAGGGTGTGTAATGTCACCATGGTTGTTTAACTTATTTATAGATGGAGTTGTAAAAGAAGTAAATGCTAGGGTGTTAGGAGAGTTGTCACAGTTACTTTTGTGATGCTAGTGTGCTTTTGGGAGATTCTAAAGAGAAGTTGCAAAGGTTAGTGAACGAGTTTGGGAGGGTGTGTAAAGAAAAAATTGAAAGTGAACGTTGATAAGAGTAAGGTGAATAGGGTATCAGTCGAGTTACCTTTGATATACCTTTGAAGAGTTTCGAGAGTTTCTCTACTTTCTGAGCCCGGCCATGGGCCAGGCTCGTCTGGTGCTTGCCTGGTCAACCAGGCTGTTGCTGCTGGAGGCCCGCTGCCCCACATATCCGTCACAGCCTGGTTGATCTGGCATCTGGTGAAGATACTTGTCCAGTTTCCTCTTGAAGGCTTCTACACTTGTTCCAGCCTTGTTTTGGATATCTTCTGGTAAGATGTTGAATAGTCTGGGGACCCGGATGTTGATACAGTGCTCCCGTATTGTCCCCACCGCACCCCTGCTCCTCACTGGGTTTATTTTACACTTTCCATATCTCTCACTCCAGTATGTTGTTATGGCAGTGTGCAGATTTGGGACCAGGCCCTCGAGTACTTTCCAGGTACAGTGGACCCTCGGTTAACGAAATTAATCCGTTCCAGGAGCTATTACTTAATCTGAATCTTTCGTTATCTGAAACCTTATTTCCATAAGAAATAATGTAAATACAATTAATTGTTCCACAAAAAAAAAATCACTCAAAAAAACAAAAAACAATAACATTTACTTACCTTTGTTCAAGAGTTGCAAGCATCTGGAAGCTGACAGGGGCAGGGTGTTAATGGTTGGAAGGGAAATCCCCCTCCAAAAGGACTTCAGGTAACAAGTCCCTCTCTGGGGTTACTTCCCTTCTTTTTCTTTTAATGCATGAATGCTACACTCCCTGCATGCCTGCTACACTCCCTGCATGCCTGCTACACTCCCTGCATGCCTGCTACACTCCCTGCATGCCTGCTACACTCCCTGCATGAATGCTACACTCCCTGCATGAATGCTACACTCCCTGCATAAATGCTACACTCCCTGCATGAATGCTACACTCTCTGCATGAAAGCTACACTCCCTGCATGAATGCTACACTCTCTGCATGAATGCTACACTCCCTGCATGAATGCTACACTCTCTGCATGAATGCTACACTCTCTGCATGAATGCTACACTCCCTGCATGAATGCTACACTCTCTGCATGAATGCTACACTCTCGCATGAATGCTACACTCCCTGCATGAATGCTACACTCCTGCATGAATGCTACACTCTCTGCATGAATGCTACACTCCTGCATGAATGCTACACTCCCTGCATGAATGCTACACTCCCTCCATGAATGCTACACTCTCTGCATGAATGCTACACTCCCTGCATGCCTGCTACCACTGGGGTGCCACTAGGAAGCTTCTTTGGACCCATGGTGACTTATTTCACAGTGACAATCACTAAACCACCAAAAAAGACACCAAATATATTGTGAATCTTTGAAAGAGCTCACTGGGTAATGTTCTCTCAATGGTAAACAACGCTTCACCGGTGTCCTGCGCTTGCGCAGAGCAGGCGGACACGTCTAATACCTTTCGGTAACCGAGGAATTTTCGCTAACCGATTCCGAAAAGCTTACGTTTTCCGAAACTTTCGTTAACGGGACCTTCGTTAACCGAGGGTCCACTGTACAGTGGACCCCCAGTTTACGTACTGCTCCAAACTCGAACAATTATGTAAGTGTATTTTTGTAAATGCTTTTGTTAGTGTATTTTTGGGGGTCTAAAAGGACTAATCTAATTTACATTATTCATTATGGGAACAAATTCGTTTGATAACGGCACTTGAACAGCATTCTGGAACGAATTAATCACGTAAACCGGGGTACCACTGTACATCATGTATCTCTCTCCTCCACTCCAATGAGTACATGTTCAAGACTTGAAGGCGTTCCCAATAATTTAGATGTTTCACTGGCTCAGTTTGAGCTGTAAACGATCTCTGTATTTGTTCCATCTCTGATATTTCTCCTGCTTTGAATGTGGCCGTCAGCACTGAGCAATATTCTAAGTGAGGGAGCACTAGTGATTTGAAGAGTGTCACCATCGGCATTATTTCCCTTGTTTTGAAAGTTCTCAATACCCACCCGTCGTCTTCCTGGCTGTTGTAATCTTTGTCTTGTTCTTTTCTTTAAAAGAAAGATCAGCAGACATACAGTGGACTCCTGGATTACAATGGCGTCGGATTACGCTAAATTTGGTTAGCGATACATTTTCCGTAAAATATTGGTTCAGTATATACGATGATCCACTCGGAATAAGCCATTCGTTCTGGACGTACGCATGGTCAGGACGAACCAACACTCCATCCAGAGTCAGTGTGCCATTGTTTACCAGCGGTGACACCCACCCACACATTCATACCATACATTTTGTCATTATTCTATTGTTTTTAGTGCTTACAACTACAAAACAAGCTATCATGGGCCCAAGAAAGCTCCTAGTGCCAGCCCTTTGGTAAAGGGCTGAGAGGGAGAATGTGTCTTCTTAAGTGATTCAGTGATTCTACGATATGTTATGATACTAAAACAGCAGGAGTTGATAAAGGCTATAGTGCCATCCAGCGATAGAGTGTAGCACTAACAGTGTAGCAAGTAAGTTAAGCCATTAATCTATAGAAAATTACGACACGAAACTTAACTCCTCCATTGTTGTTTGAGGTATAGGGTGACTGACAACACTGCCTTCAGCTGCTGCTGCCCACCACCACCACTATATGTACGGCTTATGATCAGTGGCCCTTATACACCCAACAACAAACAACACAACATCAGTCCTCACATTTGTAATGATATATTTTATTCATTCTAGAGTATAAGTTATGTTTCTATGTTATTAATATTGTTCATTATGTCATATTAGATGAATTGTGACAGATAAATAAGCTGTAGAGTTGATATTAGTGTCATAATGAAGGACTATCTTGTCCTGTCCCCAAACACACCCTTGTAGCCAGCACATTTCCAAACATACGCCAGAAACAACTCTCTGGAACACTTTTTTGAGCGACAGGGGTCCAGTGACTCAAGCTGGTCCTAGTGCCATTAAAAAAACAAAGAAGGGAAGTAACCCCGGAAAAGAACTTGGTACCTGAAGTCTTAATTGAAGGGGATTCCCCTTCCAAACACTAGCAACTCCTCCTTCCTCTCCCCTCCTTCCGTCTTCCACACATCAGCAACTCTTCAATAAAGTTAAGTGTCAAGTTATTACTGTTTTATGTTCTTTATATCTCATTCTTTTCTGTGTAATTTAATGTGGAAACAATATTTATTTTAATACTTTTGGGTGTCTGAAACAGATTAATTTAATTTCCATTATTTCTTATGGGGAAAATAGATTCGGATTAAGTTATTTTCGGTTTAAGTTAAATCCTCTGGAACGGATTAATAGCGTAATACAAGGGTCCACTGTAATTATTCCCACATCCTTTCGTTCTATTTGGTGACCCTCTTGAGTTTTGTATATAGTGTTCCTTTTGAGTTCTTCATTCTTTCCATACCTAAGCAGCTGAAACTTATCACCATTGAATGTCATGTTGTTCTCCACTGCCCATTGGAAAACCCTGCTTATGTCTTCCTGTAATTTTTCAGTGTCCTCTACTATAGTGACTTTAATGCTTATTTTAGTGTCATCTGCAAATAATGATACAAAAGTGTGCTGGGTGTTTTTATCTATGTCTGCTATGAGGATGAGAAACAGCAGAGGTGCCAGGACAGTGCCTTGAGTCACTGAACTTTTGACCTCGCTGATGCTGGATCTTGCCTTGTTCACTACTACTTTTTGTGTTCTGTGTGTTTGGAACTCAAAAATCCATCTGCCTACCTTCCCCGTAATGCCCATGGCCCTCATTTTGTGCGCTATCACTCCATGATCGCATTTGTCAAATGCCTTTTCAAAATCTGTGTAAATCATATCTGCGTTTTGGTTGTTTTCCAATGTCTTCGTAATTCTGTCATAATGGTTCAGCAGCTGTGACAGGCATGATCGTCCCGCTCCAAAGCCATGCTGGTTCGGTTTAAGTTGGTTGTGCTGGTCCATGAACTTTGTAATCTGCCGTCTCATCACTCTTTCGAAGATTTTTATGATGTGAGAAGTTAGGGCTACTGGTCTGTAATTTTTAGCTAGTGCTCTACTACCTCCCTTATGCAAAGGACCTATGCCTGCACTCTTTAACCCTTTAAGGGTCCGTGCCGTAGTTCTACGGCTTTGAGTTGAGGGTCCAAACCGTAGTTCTACGCCATGAGCTCAGCTCACTCAGATAAGCTGAGAGCGGTAAATTTGGGCCTGGATATGAGAGAATACATCTATGTATGTATATATCTATGTTTATGCATCACATAAAACAAATCCTATAGCACACAGTGCATAATGAGATAAAAAAAACTGAGACCGTAATTTTCTATTAAAACAGCGACTTTGCAGTGTTTTTTGTATGTTTTTTATAGTTGTATTTGCGATTTCTTTCTCTCATTTCATAGAATGGACGATATATTACAGAAATAGAGATGATCTTGATTGGTTTTAGTACTGGAAATGGCTTGAAACTGAGCTCAAAGTAGAGGAAATGTTAAATTTTGCCGATGTTTGAGAGTAAACAAATGACCTCACACGTCTAATACGCACCAGCTGGTGGGTCTAATATACGTTCATAAATGTGGTGATATTATTTATACAATTATTACAATATTGCATAACAGTAAATCTACCATTTTTTTGTTTGAATAAAAATTCAATATGTTAATAAAAAATCAAAATGGAATTCATTTGTAAAGCCTGAAAACGTAACTAATGAACAGAGGAAATGTTATTTTAGTGCCAGGAATGCCTGTGTTGTTTATTCTGGACCCTATTTTGAAATTGGAATATTTTGAACTTTGTGTTAAATTGGCCAAATTACCAATTTCCGACTGGGCGATTTCTTGTGCTCAATCGATAGAATAGAAGTAATACTAGCGAAATAGCTAAGAATTTGGTCGCCGGAATAATGTAATTGGCCTAAAATGGGAGTCAAAGTCGGCAAAATCGCCGATGCGTAAATATCGCTGACACCTCAAAATTCGCGAAAGCACAACTTCGTCAATTTTCCATTAAATTTCATACTTTTTGGTTTATTACCTTCAGAAAAAGATTCTCTAACATTTCATAAGAAAAAAAAAATTTTTTTTTTTTTTTGAAAGTTCTTGACCCTGGCGCACACTTTGAAATTTGGCCTCTGGACCCTGAAAGGATTAAGGCCTCAGTATTTCACCTAGATTTAAGCTCTTTCTCCAAAGAACACTAAGGCACTTGCTAATGGTACTTTGCACTTCTTTATAAATAAAGCATTCCATGAATCTTGTCCAGGTGCTGAGTGAGTGGGCATGTTGTCCATTTCTTTTTCAAAATCTATGGGATTTTTACTAATGTCAGTTAGTTGGTCTGTGTGGCCTTCTGCTGGAGTGAAAAATATTTCTGCATTTTTACCTTGCTGTCATTTAGTGGGTTGCTGAACACCGACTCATACTGTTCTTTTAGGATTTCACTCATTTCATGTTCATCGTCCGTATACGAATCTCCTCTCAATAATGGTCCAATTCTACAGGTAGTTCTTAGCTTGGATTTTGCATAGGAATAGAAATATTTTGGGTTTCTTGCAATATCCTGTATGGCCCTTTGTTCCCTTTGTACTTCTTCTGTTAGATATGATATCTTAAGTTTTTGCTCTAATTCAGTGATTTTCGGTTAAGACTATCTCTCCTCTGTTGCAACATACAGTGGTACCTCGACTTACGATGGTCCCCAAACTCACCCTTGTATGTAAGTTTATTTTTTTAAATGCTTTTGTAAGTGTAATTTTGGGGGTCTAAAAGGACTAGTCTATTTTACAACATTTCTTAAGGAGATAAATTCGTTTGGTAATGACACTTGAACAGCATTCTGGAATGAAAAAATATCGTAAGTCGAGGTACCACTGTATTTGTGTTTTTAAGCATTTCAGTAACCCGTTTTCTTCTTCTGTACCATCTTCTACACTCTCTCTATATCTGATCTTCTTCTGGTACATGCTTCATATATACCTTGTATGCTTCTGTATTCAGCTTCTCTAGGCACTTGTGGGGATTTAGGGTGCTCATGTCTGATTCCCAGGATATGTCTGATAGGTCTTGGTTAATTTTTTCTCAGTCAATTCTATGGTTGTTAAAGTTAAACTTACTGAACATCTCATCTCTAACATTAGTGCCGCAGTTCCCTAACCCTGGGTTAATACTCGTTTGAACTTCTATGATGTTGTGATCAGAGTACAGTGGTACCCCGGATTTCGTTCAGCTCCCAACTCAAACAGTTATGTAAGTTTATTTTTGTAAGTGCTTTTGTAAGTGTATTTTTGGCGGTCTGAAACGGACTAATCTAATTTACATTCGTCCTTATGGGAAGAAATTCGTTCGGTAATAGCACTCAAACAGCCTTCTGGAACTAATTATTGACGAACTCTGGGGTACCACTGTATATTGTTTTTGTAACTGTTATGTCTCTGATTAGTTCCTCGTTGTTTGTGAATATCAAATCCAGGGTATTTTCATTTCTAGTGGGATCAATTATTTGTTGGTTTAATGAGTACTTTTCACAAAGCCTCATTAGTTCCCTGGTATGTGTCTGTTGAGCCAGGGTGCTTCCAGGAGATATTTCTGGTATAACATTATGTAGTGCCATCTTCCATTTTTACATGAAGATAAAGAAAAATTGGACATCACATTGGAGAGAGGGTGTATGGAAGAGGTGAATGTGTTCAGATACAGTGGTACCTCTACTTATGAGCAGCTCCCAACTTGAACAGTTATGTAAGTGTATTTTTGTATGTGCTTTTGTAAAGTGTATTTTTGGGGGTCTGAAATGGATTAATCTAATTTTCATTATTTCTTATGGGAACAAATTCCTTCGGTATCGGCACTTGAATAGCCGTCTGGAGCAATTAAGCTCGTAACTCGAGGTACCACTGTATTTGGGAGTAGACCATACCACGGGTGGGGTTCGAACCCGGGTTCGAACCCCACCCGGGGTAATTTGTTTGAATCGTGTCATTACGATTTCGTGAGTCATTTGGGAGTAGATTTGTCAGCAGATGGGTTTATGAAGGACGAGGTTAACCATAGAATTGATGAAGAAAAAAGGTGAGTGGTGCATTGAGGTGTCCGTAGAGACAAAAACGTTATCCATGTAGGCAAAGAAGGGAATGTACAAGAGTATAGTGGTACCAACACATATGTGGGTGTGAAGCATGTTGTGAATGCTGCAGCGAGAAGGTGGCTGGAGGCAGTGATGTCATGTCTAAGGAAATGTGTTGTGTAGTTATTAATACAGTGGTACCTCGAGTTACGATGGTCCCCAAAATCGCCCTTTTATGTAAGTTTATTTTTTAAATGCTTTTGTAAGTATATTTTGGGGGTGTAAAAGGACTAGTCTATTTTACATTATTCCTTATGGGGATAAATTCGTTTGGTAATGGCACTTGAACAGCATTCTCGAACGAAAAAATATCGTAACTCGAGGTACCACTGTACAGAGAATTTGTAGTGTGGAAAATTAGGAGGAGGTGTGGAGTTACTAAAAGTATTATTCAAAGGGCTATTGAGGTGGTTTGGTGATTTAGAGAGGATGGAGCAAAATAGAATGACTTGGAGGGTGTATTAAAAATTATAATTAAAATTAAAATTCTTTATTTCTGTTAATATTACAATGTGGGGTTTACATATTTTATGGTATTATTACATATTATAAAATAGTTATTACAAGAAGGCCACTAGTATGCCTGGGTATGCCTAGGAATTTTGGGCAGACTAATACTAGGTCTTACTCTATATTGACACAGGATATGGATTATACTGGTATTAAGGTTAGGTAATTGTAGTGATCAACTAGATTTACAAAATTGAGGTAGTTCAGAAAATTTAACCCTTTGGGGGTCGCCAGGCCCTCTCCCAAACTCGTTCTCAGGGTCTCAAATTTTTTGAAAGAAAAAAATATATTTTTTCTTATGAAATGATAGAGAATCTTTTTCCGATCATAACAACACCAAAATTATGAAATTTGATAAAAATCTAACTGAATTATGCTTTCGCGAAGTTAGCGGTATCGATGATATTTACGCATCGGCAATTTCGCCCACTTTGAGCCCTATTTTCGGCAAATTCCAATGTTTCAGTCTACTAAAATTATAGCTATTTCGCTAGAATACCACTTGTTCTATCAGTTGAGTACAAGAAACCGCCAATTTACGATTTCAACTACCCAATAAGGTGGTCAGAAATTGGCAGTTTGGCCAATTTCACACAAATTTCAAAAGATGCCAATTTCAAAATAGGGTCCAGAAGAAATGAGACAGACATTCCTGGCACTCAAATAACATTTTATCTGTTCATTAGTCATGTCTCCAGGCCCCTTTTACATTACTTTTGCTTTCCATTTTGAATTTTTATTCTCACAAAAAAATAGAAGATTTACTGTTATGTATACAACTGCATCATTGTAAAAATGGTATAAATAATATCAGAGCATTTGTGCAAGAATATTAGACTACCCAGTTGATGTGTATTGGATGCATGGCGTGATTTGTTTACTCTTGAACATAGGCAAAAATCGAACATTTTCGCTACTTTGCGCTCAGTTTCAAGGTACAGTGGACTCCCGGCTAACGAACACCCTGGAAATCGTACAATTATGTAAGTATAATATTGTAAGTGCTTGTGGAAGTGTATTTTTGGGGGTCTGAAATAGACTAACCTATAAATAAAATAAATAAATAAAATAATTTTTTTATTTCATTGCAGGTATACATAGGTATTGGTAGTTACAATCATAAAACTGAAATGCAAGGAGAGCCACTGGCATGCCACGGCATTAGGGGCAGCTTAATCTAATGACTTATATACTATATACATAATACAGTGGTACCTCGAGTTACGATATTTTTTCGTTGGAGAATGCTGTTCAAGTGCCATTACCAAACGAATTTATCCCCATAAGGAATAATGTAAAATAGACTAGTCCTTTTACACCCCCAAAAATATACTTACAAAAGCATTTAAAAAATAAACTTACATAAAGGGCGATTTTGGAGACCATCGTAACTCAGTACCACTGTACTAGAGAAATTGATTGAGTTTATTCTAGTTATATATTTTATTTCAAATTACAATATGATGATACTGTACTAATAAAATGACAATACTTGAGAAATTAATTGAGTTTATTCTAGTTGTATATTTTATTTCAAATTACAATATGATGATGCTATACTAGTAAAATAACAATACTAGAGAAATTGATTGAGTTTATTTTAGTTATATATTTTATTTCAAATTACAATATGATGATACTATACTATTAAAATGACAATATGATGATATTAAATTGCAACAAGTGTTTAAGAGGATGATAATATAAAACTGAGATTATCTTAAGGAAAATAACATTGAGCATTTTGAAAGTAGTTACAGTATGAATATTTAGTTTAGGGTGAGTAGGTAATTTTTGAGAAGAGTCTTAAATTGATCTTCAGACAAGGTTAACTTAATATTTGCTGGTAATGAATTCCAGATTCTGGGGCCCTTTATGTGCATAGAATTTTTACATTGATTGGTATGGACTTCGGGTATGTCAAAAGTGATCTGTGTCTTGTGTTGTGGTCGTGGGACCTATTAAAGTTGTTGAGGAGAATTTTGAGCAGAGGGTTGATATTAGCATGTATGTAGTAGGCACATGAATGGTTATGAGTGGTCTAAGGTGATTTAATGTTGTTGAGCCCCATGCACAGATTCCATAGGTGAGGTAAGGGTAGATAAGTGAATGATATAGTGCAAGGAGAGCTGGTTGTGGCACATAATAGCGTATCTTTGATAGTATGCCTACTGTCTTTGAGATTTTCTTGGAAATTTATTGTATGTGTGTTTTGAATTTAAGACTACTGTCAAGGTGGATTCCTAGGAATTTTCTTCTGTGAGTCTTGTGATGGGTGAACCATTGAGCATTATGTTAAGTGGAACATTTGTGGCTTTGTTTCCAAACTGAATGAAGTAGGTCTTGTCAGTATTGAGAGTAAGCTTGTTTGTCGTCATCCATGTTGATATTTTCTGTAATTCGGCATTAACAGTGTTGGCCAGTATGACTGGATTTGGGTGAGAGAAGACGTATGTTGTGTCATCTGCAAATAATATGGGTTTGAGTAGTTGTGATGCATTCGGTAGGTCGTTTATGTAAATGAGGAATAGGAGTGGCCCCAGGACACTTCCTTGAGGACACCGACTGTAATTTGTTGTGTGGAAGAGTTCTCTCCATTTGTGTACACGTATTGGCTTCTGTTGCTAAGGTATGACTTTAGGTAGTTGAGTGGGTGCCCCCTAATACCATAGTGTGCTAATTTTGTGAGCAGTAAATCATGGTCGACTGTATCAAATGCTTTGCGTAGGTCTATGTAACATTATTTCTTAAGGAAGTAAATTTGTTCGGTAATGGCACTTGAGCAGGCTTCTGGGATGAAGTTTTTTCTTTACCCGGGGGTCCACTGTACTTGTCATCGTGAAACCAGTTAAAATTATCTCTATTTCTGTAATATATCATCCATTCTATCAAATGAGACATAGAGAACGAGAATACAAGCATAAATACCATACGAAAATAGACTGCAAAGTTGCTGTTTTAAACCAAAAACACGGTCAGTTTTAGTTCCCTCATTATGCACTGTGTGGTGCAGGATTTTTTTTATACTGCCCACACTGACCGTACAGACCCATTCTCTCACATCTAGGCCTACCAGCCTGTTTCTGCTTGATTTGAGGGCGCTAGAATTTAGGCGTACTAGTACAACGAAAGCCCTGGTGCGTAAGCCGTACTAGTACGGCTGAAACCCCGAAAGGGTTAAGAACTTAACAATTAGTTTATCTATTAATAGAAATGGTCTCATTTTGGCATGATACAGTTTCTATATTGGAGTGTCTTAGGCAAACTTTTGACTAGCTTAAGAAGAATGAATCAATAGCTGAATTCAGAATTTTGTTCACAGTCTTGTGTAAATTAAGGGAGTCACAGATATCAATAAGTGTATTTTGCTTTGGATATGTGCAAGATAAAGTAGTTTTCATGTGGTTAGCTATTGGTGGGGTGTGTAAGGAGATAAGATTTTTAATGGTGCTTTTGAAAATGGTGGTTGTGTCTGTAGTTCTAGAGTTTCCAGGCAGGGAGTTCCAGATTTTAGGCCCTTTTATGCGCATTGAATTTTTGTATAGATTTAGCCAGACATGGGGAATGTCAAAGAGATGTTTGTGTCTGGTATTATGTATGGGTCCTGTTCTGTGTCCAAACCGTAGTTCTACGTCATGAGCTCAGCTCACTCAGATAAGCTTTGAGCGGTAAATTTGGGCCTAGATATGAGAGAATACATCTATGTGGTAAGTGTGCACCACATAAAACAAATCCTGCAGCACACTGCATAATGAGAAAAAAAAACTGAAACCCGTAATTTTCGATTAAAGCAGCGACTTTGCAGTGTTTTTTGTATATTTTTTATAGGTGTATTTGCGATTTCTTAGTCTCATTTGATAGAATGGAAGATATATTACAGATATAGAGATGATTTTGATTGGTTTTATTACTGCAAATGGCTTGAAACAGAGCTCAAAGTAGCGGAAATGTTCAATTTTTGCCGATAATCAAGAGTAAACAAATGACCTCACACGTCTAATACGCGCCAGCTGGTAGGTCTAATATACGTTCACAAATGTGGTGATATTATTTGTATAATTATTAAAATATTGCATAACATTAAATCTTCCATTTTTTGGTTTGAATAAAAATTCATTATGTGAATAAAAAATCAAAATGGAATTCATTTGTAAAGACTGAAAAAGTAACTAATGAACAGAGGAAATGTTAGTTTAGTGCCAGGAATGCCTGCATTGTTTATTTTGCACCCTATTTTGAAATTAGAATATTTTGAACTTTGAGTTAAATTGGCTAAATTACCAATTTCCAATCACTTTATTTTGTAGTTGAAACAGTTGACTAGGCGATTTCTTGTACTCATTTGATAGAATAGAAGTAATACTAGTGAAATAGCTAAGAATTTGGTCGACTGGAATAATGTAATTGGCCTAAAATGGGAGTCAAAGTCGGCAAAATCGCTGATGCATAAATATCGCTGACACATCAAAATTCATGAGAGCATAATTTCGTCAATTTTCAATCAAATTTCGTAATTTTTGTTTTATTACCTTCAGAAAAAGATTCTCTACCATTTCATAAGATTTTTGGGGGGGGAAAATTCTTGGACACTGGCACACCCCTTCCAAAAATGGCCTTGGACCCTGAAAGGGTCCAAGGCCATAAGTCATGTCATCAGCAAAGAGAATTGGTTTCAGGCGTTGTGATACATTGGGAAGATCATTGATGTATAAGAGGAAGAGCAGGGGACCAAGGACACTTCCCTGTGGTACTCCAGTATCAAGTGGCCGTGTTGAGGAGGTTGTGTCTTTAACCCATAAACGGTCCAAACGTATATACAGTAGATCGTCATTTAGCACGAGATTATGTTGCACGTTATGGCTATTGCACGATTGAAGAATTTTGGCACATTATTATCTAACACGACATAAAAATGATATTACACGGTTCGCGGGAGGGTAAAAATTTTTGAACGCACGGTAGCCCGCGGTGGGTTAAACCACTGAGTCAGTGGGGGTCCTACTGAGGGTGGCTATGAGCCACACCAAGTGTTTAATGCTGACGAGAGAAGTGTTTTCTGGAAGAAAATGCCAACACGAACTTATATCAGTCAGCATGAGAAAAGTGCACCAGGCTTCAAGACAGCAAAGGATCGCTTCACCTTGCTCCTTTTCGGTAATGCATCAGGTGATTTCAAGTGTAAGCCCAATCCTCGTGATTAGAGGAAAAGGGAATTTGTTTTTCTTTCCCGCTAACTGTAAGTTTATTCAGATACACTGGGCCAGGAGCTGAGTCTCGACCCCTGCAACCACAATTAGGTGAGTACAGTTACATTGATTATCATACATAGCAGCATATGTGTAGAGAACCTAGGATAACCCAAAAAAAGTCAGACAGAATGGAAATAAGTCACTCTGACTTTTTTGGGTTGTCCTAGGTTCTCTACACATATGCTGCAATGTATGATAATCTTTGTAACTGTATCTGTGTATACCTGAATAAACTTACTTACAGTTTGCGGGAAGAAAAAACAAATAACCATTCCCACAAGCAGCCGCCTATTTCATACGCGTCAAAAAAAAGTTCTCTGCTACAAGCCAGCTGTGTTTGTGAAGAGTGAGAGAGAGTGAATTGTGTTTTGATCTTTAAATTACTATATCTTGTATCTGCCAAGCAATCATGACACCCAGTAGGCATACCAGTGTGTATAATATTAAGGTACTAAAAGGACCCCAATGGAAATAAGTCACTCTGTCTAACTCTTTTGGGTTATCCTAGGTTCTCTACACATATAATGCTATGTATGATAATCTATGTAAATGTATTTGTGTATACCTGAATAAACTAACTTACTTACTTACGCTAGCTATGCTTGCTCAAAGGTGCAAGAAAAGGTATAAGCATTTAAGTCTTAGAATTAACAAAGAAAACAAAGATATTTGACAAGACATAACCTGTGGCCGTAATGAAGTGTTGCTTAGTACACATAAAAAGAGGTAAACATAAGTTTTGTGTGACTGACTGACTGACTGACTGAATGACTTACTTACTGACTGAATGACTTGACTGACTTACTGAATGACTTGACTGACTTGCTTACTGACTGAATGACTTACTTACTGACTGAATGACTTGACTGACTTACTGAATGACTTGACTGACTTACTGAATGACTTGACTGACTGACTTACTGACTGAATGACTTGACTGACTTACTGAATGACTTAATGAATGACTTGACTGACTTACTGAATGACTTGACTGACTTACTGAATGACTTTGCTGACTTACTGAATGACATTGCTGACTTACTGAATGACTTGACTGACTTACTGAATGATTTGACTGACTTACTGAATGACTTGACTGACTTGACTGATTTACTGAATGATTTAAAGTTAGACACTCAGTACAACCATCGACTTCAGTTCCAGACCCTCTACTATCCACCTCAGCCCAGTAGGGCCACAGCATATCTCTCCACTCTCTTCACAATCATCCACAAACACCAGCACCCACAATTTAACCCTTTCGGGGTCGGTGCCGTACTTGTACGTTTTACAAGCAGGGGTTGGTGCCGTACTAGTACGCGTAAATTCTAGCGGCTTCAAATCGAGGGGGAGAAAGCTGGTAAGCCTGCATATGATAGAATGGGTCTATGTGGTAAGTGTTCCCAGTAGGAAAAAAATCTATGCACCGGCATTGCATTGTGGGAGTGGTAATTCAGTACACCTTTGTCACCAAGCAAGGCGGTAAGGAATACCTCACTCCAGCAATGTGAGTGGTTGGGAAGGCTCGGGGGAAAGACAGTGGGGTGGGTGGGGAATACAGTGGTGGGAGTGGGGAAGGCAGTGGGGGAGTGGGAAGGTGGGGAAGGCAGTTGGGAAGAGAGTGGGGGTGGGGAAGACAGTGGGGTGGGTGGGGAAGGCAGTGAGGAAGACAGTGGGGGTGGGGAAGACAATGGGGGGAAAGGCAGGCTGGCAGGCTGGCAGGCTGGCAGGCTGGCAGGCTGGCAGGCTGGCAGGCTGGCAGGCTGGCAGGCTGGCAGGCTGGCAGGCAGGCAGGCAGGAAGGCAGGCAGGCAGGCAGGCAGGCAGGCAGGCAGGCAGGCAGGCAGGCAGGCAGGCAGGCAGGCAGGCAGGCTGGCTGACCAGCTGGCTGGCTAGCTAACTGGCTCTGTCACACAGGTACACATAAATACATAGTGTAAATAACCTAGGATAAATACATAGTGTAAATTACAGAGGATAAATACATAGTGTAAATTACCTAGGATAGCCCAAAAAATCCAGACTGGCAAATAATATATCAGGACTCAGATGTGGCAGTGTTGGTTCAATAGTGACTGTCTCTGAGACAGACAGAAAGACAGACAGACAGGCAGACAGACAGGCAGATAAAACAGTGAAAACAAATAAAGGGAAGGCTGTGTATCCTCATTTGTCAAATGTCATCACTCTTGATAAGATGAGGCTAACCCCTGGCTGGCTGGCAGGGAGGCAGGGATAGTGGCAGAGAGGGAGGGAGGCAGGGGTTGAGGCAGGCAGGCGAAGGCAGTGTTCCTCATTTGTCAAATGTCATCACTCTTGATAAGATGAGGCTAACCACTGGCTGGCTGGCAGGGAGGCAGGGAGGGTGGGAGGGAGGCCGGGAGAGTGGCAGGAAGGGAGGGAGGCAGGGGTTGAGGCAGGCATCCGAAGGCATCAAATGTCAACAGTAATTAGTTTAGCGATAATAAATAAGATAAGAGGACCCTCACCCCTCTTCAAATGTCACTTTTGTAATTAGATTAGTGATAAGACTGACAATTACACCTTCCTTTAATAATAATAATAATAATAATAATAATAATAATAATTATTATTATTATTATTATTATTATTATATTCTCACGTGTATCCTAGGTAATTTACACTATGTATAATTGTATTTATGTGTTCCTGTGAGACACAGCCAGCCAGCCAGCCAGCCGGCTGACTATCCATGCAACCAGCTGTTCAGCCAGCCAGCTGTACAGCCAGCCAGCTAGCCAGTCAGCTGGTCAGCTAGTCAGCCAGCCTGCCAGCCAGCCAACTGGTCAGCAAGCCAGCCAGCCAGCTGGCTAGGTGGTCAGTCAGCAAGCCAGCTGACCATTCATGCAACCAGCTGTTCAGCCAGCCAGCTGGTCAGCTAGCTAGCTGGTCAGGTAGCCAGCTAGTCAGCTAGCCAGCTGGTCAGCGAGCCTGCCAGCCAGCCAACTGGTCAGCAAGCCGGCTGCTCATCCATCCAGCCAGCTGTTCAGCCAGCCAGCTAGCCAGCCAGCCAGCTGGTCAGCTAGCCAGCCAACTGGTCAGCAAGCCAGCCGGCTAGCTGGTCAGCCAGCAAGCCAGCCGGCTAGCTGGTCAGCCAGCAAGCCAGCCAGTCGACTGGCCATCCATCCAGCCAGCTGGTCAGCTAGCCAGCCAGCCAGCTAGCCAGCCAGCCAGCCAGCTGGTCAGCTAGCCAGCCAGCCAGCTGATCAGCAAGCCAGCTGGTCAGCCAGTCAGCCAGCAGTTATTGTGTAGTATACAAGGAGTGTATATATACAAAATATGGTTTACAGTGAGCCCCCGGTTCTCGTCGGAAATCCGTCCCAGAGGGCCCGTCGACGACCGGTTTTGTTGAACTCCGATTCTATTTTCCCCATAAGAAATAATGGAAATAAAATTGGTCCGTTCCAGACACCCAAAAGTATTAAAATAAAATATTTTTTATAACTTTTTGACATTAAATTAAACAAAGTTTTATAAAAAATTAAGAAATAAATAGTACAATAACATGTCACTTACATTTATTGAAGAGTTGTTGATGTGTGGAGGACGGGAGGAGGGAAGAAGGTGGAGTAGTATGCTAGTGTTTAGAAGGGGAGTGCCCTTCCATTAACACTGCAGGTACCAAGTTCTTTTCTGGGGTTACTTTCCTTCTTCTTTTAATGCCACTAGGACCAGGTTGAGAGTCACTGGACCCCTCTTTAACAAAAAATCTGTCCAGGGAGCTCTGTGTCTGGCGGTTCTTTAAAATGTCCCTAAAATGTAACAAGACATTGTCATTAAACATGTCGCATACACGGCGTGCAACATCTTGGTTAGGGTGATAATCATCCATAAAGCCTTGCACATCAGCCCATTTGGCACAGATCTCCCTAATCCTTTAAGAAGGCACCTTCTTCCATCTCGGTTCCACCTCCTCCTCTGGACCATTTTCTTGAACTGTGGTCTGTTGTTGCTGTTGAAGCTCTTGCAGATCTTCAGTGGTTAACTCTTCATTGTGCTCCTCCACCAACTGTTCCACATCCTGGGTACAAACATCCAACCCCATGGACTTGCCCAGTTCCACAATTTCTTGCACAACAGGCTCAGGCTCAGGGTTCTGAGGATCAGCCCCAAAACCTTCAAAATCTAGGACACAGTCTGGCCACAATTTTCTCCAGGCAGAGTTCAAAGTCCTGGTAGTCACTCCCTCCCAAGCCTTACCTATAAGCTTTACACAATGCAGGATATGGAAATGATCTTTCCAAAACTCTTTTAGGGTCATATCCATGTCTGTGGTCACATCAAAGCACTTTTGAAACATTGCTTTGGTGTAGAGTTTTTTAAAGTTGCAAATGACCTGCTGGTCCATGGGCTGGAGGAGAGGAGTGGTATTAAGGGGCAAGAACTTCACTTTGATGAACTCACAGCCCTGCACAATTTCCTCTGCCAAGTCTGGAGGATGACCAGGAGCATTGTCCATTATCAGGAGTCACTTAAGTGGCAAATTATTTTCCTCGAGATATTTCTTTACACTGGGGCCAAACACGTTTTTGAACCAATCAAGGAAAATTTTCCTAGTGACCCATGCCTTTTTGTTAGTCTTCCACTTCACACACAAATTAGACTTGTTGATACCGCATCTGCCAAACACTCGAGGATTTTCAGAATGATACACCAGTAAAGGCTTCACTTTGCAATCACCACTGGCATTAGCACACATCATGAGAGTTAGCCTGTCTTTCATAGGCTTATGTCCTGGCTGTGCCTTTTCCTCCTTTGTAATGTAGGTCCTGTTTGGCATTTTCTTCCAAAACAGGCCTGTTTCGTCACAATTGAACACTTGTTGGGGTTGGAATTGTTCAGCCTCTATGTACCCCTGGAAATCTTTAACATATTTTTCAGCAGCACTTTTGTCAGAACTGGCAGCCTCACCATACCTCACAACACTATGTATGCCACTTCGCTTCTTAAATCTGTCAAACCAGCCTTTGCTGGCTTTAAATTCGTTCACTTGAGCACTCGTTGCAGGCATTTTCTTGACGAGATCATCATGCAACTGCCTTGCTTTTTCACATATTATTGCCAGCGTAACACTATCTCCTGCTAACTGTTTCTCGTTGATCCACACCAACAACAAAGTTTCCACTTGCACCTTTCGCAACAACAGCGTCCTTGATTTCCTTTCTCTTGACCAAAATGGAAGAGATGGTTGAATGGGATTTGCCATAGAGCCTGGCCAGCTCAGTGACACGCACTCCACTTTCATATTTTGCTATCATCTCCTCCTTCAATTCTACCGTATTTCTGACATTCTTTATAACAGGCTTGGCACTAGGAGCTTTCTTGGGGCCCATGGTGGCTTATTCAGCAGTTGTAAGCACTAAAAACACTGGAATAATGACAATATAGTATATGGTATGAATGCGTGGGTGGTGCGTGGGTAGTGTTCGCTCGCTTGTAAACAATAACACACTGAGTGCCTGGGCGCCCAGCTGGGCCACGGCCATACGTGTACGCATCCGGGACGGATAGCCGACTCGCCCAACTCCGAGTGGCCGCCTAATACCAAGTCAAAATATTGTAAAAAACCGTTGAACACCAATTTGTCCGAGCACCGGGGGTTCACTGTATATTGGTCTCACAGGACATAAAAGTTACTTGAAAAAATGAAATATTAAAAAATAAAAGAAAAAAAGTAGAAAAAAAATAAACTATTACCGGCCAACCGGAAGTCACTGATGTTGCTGTCAGCGGTTCAATTTTGGTCAACTTGAAGCCTCCATATCTCCATAAGTATTGATCGCAAAAATTTTTTGTTTAGCCATTTAGATTTAGAAAACAAAACTCTATCATTTCATAAGATAAAATATTTTTTTTTTTCCTGAATATTTTTCGACCCTATGAACACGTTTCCGAGAAGGCTTGTCAACCCCCAAAGTGTTGAGGTAAATACTATTATTTTTGTTACATTTGTAGTCTTAAGCAGTAAAAACAACATAATACATCACGATAATGAACTACAATTACATATTCACTTTTATTTTTGTAAGATCTGTTTGTCTAAAAAAAACTTGTTTGGCTTTTTGGGGACTCCCAAGAACGTAACCCTATTTTTCCCATAAGTTCTTTTAATTATCTAACAAAATTTTCTAACACGACATTTTCAGGAACATAACTACCGTGCTAAATGACGATCTACTGTATATGTTAGTACCGCTACTGCCCCAAGCATATATTCACGTTTTATTTTTCCTGCCTCCAAATTTGGCACGATTGGCCTGAGATGCCTGGTCAGCATAGAATGGGTCTTAACCCTTGGTGTGCGCTGTATTAAAAAAATCTGGGACCACTTAGTACAGTGGACCCCCGAGTAACGAGCACCCTGGAAATCGTACAATTATGTAAGTATAATATTGTAAGTGCTTTTGTAAGTGTATTTTTGGGGGTCTGATATAGACTAACGTACTTGACATTATTCCTTAAGGGAGTAAATTCGTTCGGTAATGGCACTTGAGCAGGCTTCTGGAGTGACTTATGCTCATTACTCGGGGGTCCACTGTACCTTGTGGGAGGACCAGTTCAATTGAGCGCCAGCTAGAGCAAACAGCGTGGCAAACACATGGGATTCACTGATGTCATGAAGTATTAACTCTCCCATTTTAAGTGGAAAGTTATGTTGACCCTGAGTTTAGTGGCTCTGAGGTGGATATGGTCATTAGTGGTCGAGGAAATATCAAAAACCTTGATAATAACCCATGTGCAACATTTGTGCAACATCCTTTCAGAATGTCTTATAACCTATGCCTGTCTATCTGTCTGTCTATCTCTATCTGACTCTGTCTATCTGTGTCTCACAGGTACACAAATACAGTGGTCCCTTGGTTTTCGTGCATCTCCAAACTCAAACATTTATGTAAGTGTATTTTCGTAAGTGCTGTTGCAAGTGTATTTTTGGGGGTCTGAAATAGACTAACCTACGTGACATTATTTCTTAAGGAAGTAAATTCGTTCGGTAATGGCACTTGAGCAGCATTCTGGAACAAAATTTTGGTGAAATCCGAGGGACCACTGTACAATTATACATAGTGTAAATTTCCTAGGATAACCCAAAAAAATCAGACAAAGTGCTTGTAGAGATAATGTGTAAACATGACTGGCAAATACGTATTTACACTTGCTCAGGAACCAGACGTGTTGGTTCGGGAGTGGATCTCTGAGACGGGAGAGCTAGATGCTAGACGGACAGACAGATAGACAGAGAGCTTGACAGACAGGCAGGTAGACAGAGAGCTTGACAGACAGATAGCTTGACAGATAGACAGAGAGCTTGACCGACAGATAGACAGAGAGCTTGACCGACAGATTGACAGAGAGCTTGACTGACAGATAGACAGAGAGCTTGACCGACAGACAGAGAGCTTGACCAACAGATAGACAGAGAGCTTGACTGACAGATAGACAGAGAGCTTGACCGACAGATAGACAGAGAGCTTGACTGACAGATAGACAGAGAGCTTGACCGACAGATAGACAGAGAGCTTGACTGATGGACAGAGAGCTTGACAGACAGACAGAGAGCTTGGCAGACACAGATAGACAGAGAGCTTGGCAGACAGATAGACAGAGTTTGACAGACAGATAGGCAGACAGATATGTTTGTGTAACAGTGAAAACAGAGGGGGATGCTCATCAAATGTCACCCCTTATCTTATCTTATCACTGCACCCTCGCGTATGCTCATCAAATGGCACCCATTATCTTATCTTATCACTGTCAGCAGTGGACTGACTTGTTTTACATCATGCTTCAAGGGAACTTATTATTCTTATTCTTTTTATTATTTTCATTATTCTTATTATTATTCCTATTATTATTATTATTATCATTATTATTATTATTATTATTATTATTATTATTATTATTATTATTATATACTCCCACGTATTCAAAACATTGCTGGGACATACAAATACTTTGAATATACAGTGGTCCCTCGGTTTTCGGTCATCTCAAAACTCGAACATTTATGTAAGTGTAGTTTCGTAAGTGCTTTTGCAAGTGTATTTTTGGGGGTCTGAAATAGACTAACCTACGTGACATTATTTCTTAAGGAAGTAAATTCGTTCGGTAATGGCACTTGAGCAGCATTCTGGAAAGAATTTTCGGCGAAAACCGAGGGTCCACTGTATTCCTAGACAATAGTAAATGACCAAGGCAGGTGTAAATATCCACCTGTCAGTGTGTTTGTGACAATTTGAGTACAATTTCAGTACCTAATATTAGTCTTAGAACAAAGAACTACTATAAATTGTAATTATCAGAACATAAGAATTATATAAAATAATATAAAAACGAGAAAAAAGGTATATCGGCAACACTTCAAGCGGCAGGACTCGATGTTGCCGTCAGGTGAGCATCCAGTGGCAACTTCTCGGTCTCATATATCGGTAAGTACTGAGCCTAAATTTTTTTTTTATCCTATAGCACTTAGAAAAATGTGCTCTTTATTTCTATAATAAAAAAAGATTTTTTTTTTTTTCAAAATATTCGGGGCACTGGCGTAGTAAACGTATATATACATTTGGACCGTTTACAGGTTAATGGTTACATACTGATACCTATTAGTAAGGTAGGATTTGAAATATGCAAGTGCATGACCTCTTATACCATAATGGTCAAGTTTGTGGAGTAGGATGCCATGGTTTACTGTGTATAAATCTGTAGTGGAGGGAAGGAGGGGTAGGGGTCATCCTAAGAAAGGATGGAGGGAGGGGATAAGAGAGGTTTTGTGTGCAAGGGCCCTGGACATGAAGCAGGCATGTGCGAGTGTGTTAAATAGGAGACGAATGGATGAATGGTTCTTGGGACCTGATGAGATGTTGCAGTGGCTTTAAATATTGTCTGTTTGAAGGGACATCTAAACTGTCATATGTGGGCACTTCTGCAAAGACAGTGATTATGTGTGAATGATGGTGAAAGTATTTCTTTTTTGGGTCACCTTGCCTTGGTGGGAGACAGCCGGCCTGTTAAAAAAAAAAGATAATCAGTCTTAGAAAGCACAAAATATCTTTTAATGTTTATAAATGTTTTGTGTTTCAGGAGAGTGTCTACGTTCTATCTACACCTATAATGGCATCACCTGCCTTGGGTGTGCAACATGGGGAGTAGTGACTGGAACAGAAGGTGGCAAGCTTGAGATGTGGTGTTTAGTCACTAGTCATCGTCTTGCCTTTATCAATGCCTTTCAGAGTCAAACCACTGCTCTTGATGTAAGTTGTGACATAAACAGGTATTTTTACACTTATTGTTTGATGTTGCATTTTTGCTTTGTTTTTATTTTTATTTTTTACTGTCCACAGTGTGCATCTGGATACTGTGAATTAAAGTTTTCATTAATTTTGTTAATATAATTTGGTATCCCCAAGGGTTGCCTGAATTCGTCTGTCTTTTGTTCTTCTTCTAACTTCTCGATTATATTTTATTCATAACTCAAGAAGGCTTCATTCGTGTGGATTCAAATTTTCAATACTTTTCTTGAAAATTTTCAAAACTTAGTGTTGAAAATTTGCGTGTTCACTTGCCCCATTGTCAAATTTGTTCATCCCCTTTCCAGCATCCTGAAATGGCTTGGATATCTTCCAAACTCCTTAGTGGCATAGCTTCAGATGTTTAACCCTTTCACTGTCAGTCCCATAATATTATGGCTTGCAAGCCAGTGTCTGTCCCGTAATACTATGCCAAAATTCTAGCGCCTTCAAATCGAGTGGGAGAAAGCTGGTAGGCCTACATGTGAGAGAATGGGTCTGTGTGGTCAGTGTGCGCAGTATAAAAAATATCCTGCAGCACGCAGTGCATAATGAGAAAAAAAAAACTCTGTTTTTGGTTTAAAACAGCGACTTTGCAGTGTATTTTGATATGGTATTTATGGTTGTATTCTCGTTTTCTTGGTCTCATTTGATAGAATGGAAGATATATTACAGAAATAGAGATGATTTTGATTGAAGAAAAGTACCTTGAAATTGAGCTCAACATAGCGGAAATGTTCAATTTTTGCTGATGTTCAAGAGTAAACAAATCACACCATGTGTCCAATTCATGTCAACTGGTGAGTCTAATATTCTTTTACAAGTGCGCTGATATTATTTATACCATTTTTACAATAATGCATTAGTCTGCATAACAGTAAATCTTCTATTTTTTTGTGAGAATAAAAATTCAAAATGGTAAGCAAGAGCAATATAAGAGGGGCCTGGAGACATGACTAATGAACAAGGAAAATGTTATTTTAGTGCCAGGAATGTCTGTCTTGTTTATTCTGGACTCTACTTTGAAATTGGCATCTTTTGAAATTTGTGTGAAATGGGCCAAATTACCAATTTCTGACCACTTTATTGAGTTGTTGAAATTGGTAAATGGGCGGTTACTTGTACAGTGGACCACGGTTTTCATGATTTTCTCGTTCCAGAATGCTGTTCAAGTGCCATTACCAAACGAAATAATGTAAAGTAGACTAGTCCTTTTAGAAACCCAAAAATACACTTACAAAAACATTTAGAAAAATACACTTACATAAAAGGGCGAGTTTGGAGCATCACGAACATCGGGGATCTACTTAGTCGATAGAACAAATGGAGTTCTAGCGAAATAACTGATTTTAATCGACCTGAACAATGGAATTGGCCGAAAATAGGGCTCAAAGTGGGCGAAATTGCCGTTGTCTAAATATCATCGATATTGCAAACTTCACGTGAGCATAATTTTGTAAGTTTTCCATCAAATTTCATACTTATGGTGTCATTACCATCAGGAAACGATTCTCTATCATTTCATAAGAAAAAAATAATTTTTTTTTTTTTAATTTTTTGACCCTGAGAGTGAGTTAACTCGTATATATACGTTCTCTTGCCCAGTGCCCCAAATATTTTAAAAAAAAAATTGTTTTTTTATAGAAATAAAGAGCACACTTTTGATAAAAAAAAATTAGGGTCAGTACTTACCAACATATGAGGCTGCTAAGTTGGTACTGGATGCTCACCTGATGGCAACATCGAGTCCTGCCGCTTGCAGAAGTGTTACCAATATACCTTTTTTTCTCATTTTTATATTTACAGTGGAACCCCGAGTTTCGAACGCATCGAGTATCGAACGATTCAAGTTTCGAACGCTTTTTTCGAACCAATTTTGTCCTGAGTATCGAATGTACCCCGTGTTTTGAACTGCATACCAGACCTGTCCACCTGCCTCGTGCCTGCGTGCCTCCCCGTGGAGGCTTCGTGAGTCAGTCTGGATTTGTTTATCCTCCGCGTGAACATTACCCTGTGCGCTCATCCAAACATTTCACAATTAATTCATTGTGTTTGGTGCTTATTCATTAAGTGCGACTGTGAAATAAGCTACCATGGGCCCAAAGAAACTTCCTAGTGGCACCCCTGTGGTAAAGAAAGTGAGTAACAGCATAGAAGTGAAGAAGGAAATTATACAAAAATACGAGAGTGGTGTGCGACTTGTGGAGCTTGCCAGGATGTGTGGCAAAAGCAAATCAACAATTGCTTCTATGAGTAGAGGCAGTGGTAGAGGCAGTGGTTGAGGCAGTGGTAGAGGCAGTGGTAGAGGCAGTGGTAGAGGCAGTGGTAGAGGCAGTGGTAGAGGCAGTGGTAGAGGTAGTGGTAGAGGCAGTGGTAAAGGCAGTGGTAGAGGCAGTGGTAGAGGCAGTGGTTGAGGCAGTGGTAGAGGCAGTGGTTGAGGCAGTCTTAATGTAGAGTGAGATTTGAGTAAACAAGATTAAATGAATAATGAGAGAGAATGAGAGTGTAGAAGGTTCGCGAGTTTTGTAAACAAACCAGTTGTTGTTGTTGCTGTTACCAGCCTGGACACGAATAGATTATGTTCACTCCGTCAAACCGACTGGAAAAACATCTCATATTTATGTTAATTTATATGTTACGTAGCGTGTTTATTATATAATTTTGATAAAATATCATAAATGGATTAAGCAAAATGTCTATATTAACATTTTATATGCCTGAGTGATTATTATTGTACTGTTATTATTTTTTTTTTATTAAAACATTGGCCGATTCCCACCAAGGCAGGGTGGCCCGAAAAAGAAAAACTTTCATCATCATTCACTCCATCACTGTCTTGCCAGAGGGGTGCTTTACACTACAGTTATAAAACTGCAACATTAACTAACGCCACCCAGGGAGGTACTACCGTCCTGCCAGGTGACTGTGAAACAGAAACCTGAAACTGTTTTACATGATGGTAGGATTGCTGGTGTCTTTTTTCTGTCTCATAAACATGCAAGATTTCAGGTACATCTTGCTACTTCTACTTACACTTAGGTCACACTACACATTCATGTACAAGCATATATATACACACCCCTCTGGGTTTTCTTCTATTTTCTTACTAGTTCTTGTTCTTATTTCCTCTTATCTCCATGGGGAAGTGGAACAGAATTCTTCCTCCGTAAGCCATGCGTGTTGTAAGAGGCGACTAAAATGCCGGGAGCAAGGGGCTAGTAACCCCTTCTGTATATATTACTAAATGTAAAAGGAGAAACTTTTGTTTTTCCTTTTGGGCCACCCCACTTCGGTGGGAAACGGCCGACGTGTTGAAAGAAGAAATAATGTTACGTAGCGTGTTTATTATATAATTTTGAAAAAAATATCATAAATGGATTAAGCAAGCTGTCTATATTAACATTTTATACGCCTCAGAGTGATTATTATTGTGTTATTTTTTTTTTTTTTTTTAACACATCAGCCGATTCCCACCAAGGCAGGGTGGCCCGAAAAAGAAAAACTGTCATCATCATTCACTCCATCATTGTCTTGCCAGAGGGGTGCTTTACACTACAGTTATAAAACTGCAACATTAACACCACCAAGGGAGGTACTACCGTCCTGCCAGGTGACTCTGAAACAGAAACCTGAAACTGTTTTACATGATAGTAGGATTGCTTGTGTCTTTTTTCTGTCTCATAAACACGCTGGATACCAGGTATATCTAGCTACTTCTTCTTACACTTTAGGTCACACTACACAAGTATGCACATGCATATACAGTGGTACCTCGACTTACGATGTTATCATCTTACGTTATATTCGATAACCGATATTTATAACGTAAGAAATTTGAATGCGACTTACGATGTTTGATTCGTCTAACGACATTCGTACCGGACGTGTCCGCTTGGCGCCCAGCTGAGCACGCACTCCAGGGAGCGTCAGTGCTATTGTTTACAAGCGAGAGCGACCACCCACCCACACCCACGCATTCATACCAGTATATTGTCATTATTCCACTGTTTTTAGTGCTTGCAACTGCTAAATAATCTACCATGGGTCCAAGGAAAGCTCCTAGTGCTAAGCCTGTGGTAAAGAATGTGCAGGGAGTGAAGCATTTATGCAGGGAGTGTAGCAGGCATGCAGGGAGTGTAGCATTCATGCAGGGAGTGTAGCATTCATGCAGGGAGTGTAGCATTCATGCAGGGAGTGTAGCATTCATGCAGGGAGTGTAGCATTCATGCAGGGAGTGTAGCATTCATGCAGGGAGTGTAGCATTCATGCAGGGAGTGTAGCATTCATGCAGGGAGTGTAGCATTCATGCAGGGAGTGTAGCATTCATGCAGGGAGTGTAACATTCATGCAGGGAGTGTAGCATTCATGCAGGGAGTGTAGCATTCATGCAGGGAGTGTAGCATTCATGCAGGGAGTGTAGCATTCATGCAGGGAGTGTAGCATTCATGCAGGGAGTGTAGCATTCATGCAGGAGTGTAGCATTCATGCAGGGAGTGTAGCATTCATGCAGGGAGTGTAGCATTCATGCAGGGAGTGTAGCATTCATGCAGGGAGTGTAGCATTCATGCAGGGAGTGTAGCATTCATGCAGGGAGTGTAGCATTCAAAGAAAAAGGCCAGTAACCCCAGAAAAGAACTTGGTACCTGCAGTGTTAATGGAAGGGGATTCCCCTTCCAAACACTAGCATACTACTCCACCTTCTTCCCTCCTCCCGTCCTCCACACATCAACAACTCTTCAATAAATGTAAGTGACATGTTATTGTTCAATATTTGCATGTGTATTTAGGTATTCTTTATTAAATTATTTATTATTTAATGTCAAAAAGTTCAAAAAAATATTTTATTTAACTACTTTTGGAAGTCTTGGACGGATTAAATTTATTTCCATTATTTCTTATGGGGAAAATTGATTCGTCTAACGATTGTTTCGCCTTAAGATATGCCCTCTCTGACGGATTAATATTGTAAGTCGAGGTACCACTGTATATGCATACACACATCTAGGTTTTTCTTCTTTTTCTTAATAGCTCTTGTTCTTTTTATTTTCTCTATTGTCCATGGGGAAGTGGAAAAGAATCTTTCCGCCGTAAGCCGGGAGCAATGGGCTAGTAACCCCTTCTCCTGTACACATTTACTAAAAAAGAGAAGAAGAAAAACTGTGTTATTATTATCGTTATTAATATGGCATCTTCAAGACTAATAACACACTCTTAGTGATTTTAATGAGTTCCTGCATACCAGCACAGGCACAAGTTGTGGAGTTTAAAGCAGTTAAGTTCAGTGACAAAGTGTAGCATTAAGTGTGTAGCTATTAAGCGATAGAAAAAGGACGAAATGAAATAAACTCCTGACAGCATAAGCCGCTCTGCCTATCTTCTGCAAGGTATGTAAATGGTGTATGTACACCTGTTCATTTGTACATTATGGTTTTCTTATAAAAGAAGTGATCTAATGCAGTTAGCATTACAAACTCCGTTTTCTCTTATACTAACACGTCTGAAGGAGGAAAGAGTGAATGATTTACAGTTAGACACTCAGTAAAACCATCGACTTCAATTCCAGAACTTCTACCATGCACCTCAGCCCAGTAGGGCCATAGCATAACTCTCCACTCTCTTCACAATCATCCACAAACACCAGCACCCAAAATTTAAGGTAAATACTATTATGTAGTTCTGTTACATTTGTAGTCTTAAGCAGTAAAAACAACATAATACATCATTATAATGAACTACAATTACATATTCACTTTTATTTTTGTAAGATCTGTTGGTCTAAAAAAAACTTGTTTGGCTTTTTGGAGACGCCCAGGAACGTAACCCTATTTTTCCCGTAAGTTCTTTTAATTATCTATCACGACGTTTTCAGGAACGTAACTACCGTGCTAAATGACGGTCTACTGTATTTACATTTACATGTGTGTTAGTTAAAAAAATAAAAAATCATTCTCCTCCCTTTCTGTCGCTACATTCATTAGGTACCTTTTGGTTCTCTTCTTGAACTGGCTCATGCTATGACTGGCTTTGACATGTGCAGGCAGTCTGTTCCATTCCTTTATTGCTGTACAATAAAAGGAGTTTGAAGCCTGGCCACTGACTGTGGGTGCTACAAAGTTGTGCTCTCTCCCCCTAGTACTATGACTGCTTTGGCTCCCAGCCTTGACAAAATTGGCACCAAGATATTCTGGACACAGTTTGTGAGCAGTTTTATAAACTTGATTTAACTTAAGTTGTTTTACTCTGTCTTCAATATTCAGCATATCCAATTGTTGTAATTCATCCTGGCCTACATGCTCTTTTGGACCCAGGTCCAGGATGAATCTTACCATTTTGTTCTGGGTGATTTGCAGTTTATCTTTCAGTTTTTTTGTCAAGGTAGAGTACTATGCTTGCTCTTCATGGTACTCTGCCTTGACAAAAAACTGAAAGATAAACTGCAAATCACCCAGAACAAAATGGTAAGATATATTCTGGACCTGGGTCGAAGAGAGCATGTAGGCCAGGATGAATTACAACAATTAGATATGCTGAATATTGAAGACAGAGTAAAACAACTTAAGTTAAATCAAGTTTATAAAATTGCTCACAAACAGTGTCCAGAATGTCTTGCTGCCAATTTTATCAAGGCTGGGAGCCAAAGCAGTCATAGTATTAGGGGGAGAGAGTACAACTTTGTAGCACCCACAGTCAGTGGCCAGGCTTCAAACACCTTTTATTGTCAGCAATAAAGGAATGGAACAGACTGCCTGCACATGTCAAGCCAGTCATAGCATGAGCCAGTTCAGAAGAGAACCAAAAGGTACCTATGAATGTAGCGACAGAAAGGAGGAGAATGATTTTTAATTTTAACTAACACACATGTAAATGTAAATACAGTAGACCGTCATTTAGCACGTAGTTACGTTCCTGAAACGCCGTGATAGATAATTAAAAGAACTTACGGGAAAAATAGGGTTACGTTCCTGGCGTCCAAAGCCAAACAGTTTTTTAGACCAACAGATCTTACAAAAATAAAAGTGAATATGTAATTGTAGTTCATTATAATGATGTATTATGTTGTTTTTACTGCTTAAGACTACAAATGTAACAGAAATACATAATAGTATTTACCTTAAATTTTGGGTGCTGGTGTTTGTGGATGATTGTGAAGAGAGTGGAGAGTTATGCTATGGCCCTATTGGGCTGAGGTGCATGGTAGAAGTTCTGGAACTGAAGTCGATGGTTGTACTGAGTGTCTAACTGTAAGTCATTCAGTAAGTCAGTCAAGTCATTTAGTAAGTCAGTCAAGTCATTCAGTAAGTCAGTCAAGTCAGTCAGTAAGTCAGTCAAGTCATTAAGTAAGTCAGTCAAGTCAGTCAGTAAGTCAGTCAAGTCATTCAGTAAGTCAGTCAGTAAGTCAGTCAAGTCATTCATTAATTCAGTCAAGTCATTCAGTAAGTAAGTCAGTCACTCAAACTTTGCAATTCCTAGACTTGAATGCTTAAACCTTTTCTTGTCACTTGCTGGAACACTTGTATGCTTACTGGGTGCCATGATTGCTTGGTAGATCTATGAAAATGCAATGAAAATGAGAAAATGTGTAAATAAACACAATGACCTTCGCGATTATTGTCGTCCTGCACGCGTATGAACCAAACTGAACGCAGGGAATGATGCGTGGGTGGGTGAGGGTGGTGGGGGATAGCAGTAGGACTCCCCTACTAACTCAATGGTTTAACCCACCGCGGGCGACCACGTGCTCAAAATTTTTTCCCCTCCCGTGACCGTGTAATATAATTTTTACGTTGTGTTAGATAATAATGTGCCGCAATTCTTCAATCGTGCAATACCCGTAACGTGCAACATATTCTCGTCCTAAATGATGGTCTACTGTAAATCTTTTTACCTTATTTCTACTATACATATATCCTTTATAATATAATAACATATATATCCTACTATGTATAATATTAACCCTTTGAGGGTCAACAGGCCTTCTCGGAAACACGTTCTCAGGGTCGAAATTTTTTGAAAAAAAAAAAAAATCTTATGAAATGATAGAGAATCTTTTTCCGATCATAATGACACCAAAAGTATGAAATTTGAATGAAAACTTACAGAATTATGCTCACGCGAATTTATCGGTTTCGAAGATGTTTACGCATCGGCTATTTTGCCCACTTTGAGCCTTATTTTTGGCCAATTCCAATGTTTCAGTCTACTAAAATCATAGCTATTTCGCTACGTATAGTGTAGTGTATGTTTTGCCCATCTACCTCATTTAAGTATTTGTCTATCCTCTGATGAATATTTTTGACAAATAGTTTTACTTTTATTTTTAAATACATACAATTTTTACTTGTGCCCATTTTTCAACCCACATACCTATATATTTTTATCAGCTTACTTGCTTAGAATTTATAAGTTCTATTAATCACCTTATTTGCTAAAAATTGTACTTATCTCTTAATATTTTTAATACTAATAAATTTTACTTTTGTACACTTTTATACACTTTAGCACTTATCTCTCTTTTAATAATTAACTTTAATTTTCATTATATTGCCCTTAATAAATTCTATAATCACAACTAGTGCAATACTGAATCTTAATATTTGTTCCATTATAACTTAATACTAATCATAGTAACTTTCCAACCAGTTCTATTAACTAGTTAAATAATAAATCAATTACACTGTAAAGATATATCCTAAACCTCTGTGACTTCTATTCAAAAGTCTGTTAATCCAATTAGCTAGAAAAATCAATTGAACAGATATCATATCTTTAAGTCTAGCATTATTCATTGTTCTTAATCTTTTTAGAATCTCACTCGTATATAAACTTTTGTTTAATTAATTAACTTACTCAGGTGCTAACTCAGGTGCTATAGTTTTAGATTCTTATTAGCTGTAAATTGACTACCTTAGCTCATTCTTTCATTTTTGTAAACATATTCAACGTCCTAACTCACGTGCCAAGAAATCCTATTGCATTGTCATATTCTTAGGTCTACTTGTGTTGTTCTAATTTTAAGTTTAATTATAGAATCACACTAAATCTTATGATTCCAAACATTGATCCTGAAATCAACCTTCTATTAAATGACTTACATGAACCTAACAACAATTGTCATTACTACACAGCAGAACAGGCTAAAACACTACTCAAATCCAACAATAACATAACTATCTTTAATTACAATGTCAGATCTTTAAGCAAACATTTTGATGACCTCACTGCATTATTAAACTCACTTCAGGCCAGTATGTCCATCATTGCTCTCACTGAAACATGGTTAAAGCCTCATACTATAGATATACAGTGGTACCCCGGTTTACGATATTTTTTCATTCCAGAATGCTGTTCAAGTGCCATTACCAAACGAATTTATCTCCTTAAGAAATGTTGTAAAATAGACTAGTCCTTTTAGACCCCCAAAATTACACTTACAAAAGCATTTAAAAAATAAACTTACATAAAAGGGTGAGTTTGGGGACCATTAGCTAGAAAAAACAATTGAACAGATATCATATCTTTAAAATCTAGCATTATTCATTGTTCTTAATCTTTTAGAATCTCACTCGTATATAAACTTTTGTTTAATAATTAACTTACTCAGGTGCTAACTCAGGTGCTATAGTTTTAGATTCTTATTAACTGTAAATTGACTACCTTAGCTCATTCTTTCATTTTTTTAAACATATTCAACGTCCCAACTCACGTTTCCAGAAATCCCATTGCATTGTCATATTCTTAGGTCTACTTGTGTTGTTCTAATTTTAAGTTTAATTATAGAATCACACTAAATCTTATGATTCCCAAACATTGATCCTGAAATCAACCTTCTATTAAATGACTTACATGAACCTAACAACAATTGTCATTACTACACAGCAGAACAGGCTAAA